>JAVSCE010022501.1:0-106113 GCA_032199065.1 Smutsia gigantea | reverse complement strand
CTGGAGACAAGCCCGTTATCCCTCTGCCCCATCATCCCTCTGGAGACAAGCCCGTTATCCCTCTGTCCCATCATCCCTCTGGAGACAAGCCCGTTATCCCTCTGTCCCATCATCCCTCTGGAGACAAGCCCGTTATCCCTCTGTCCCATCATCCCTCTGGAGACAAGCCCGTTATCCCTCTGTCCCATCATCCCTCTGGAGGCAAGCCCGTTATCCCTCTGTCCCATCATCCCTCTGGAGACAAGCCCGTTATCCCTCTGTCCCATCATCCCTCTGGAGACAAGCCCGTTATCCCTCTGTCCCATCATCCCTCTGGAGACAAGCTCCAGACGTGGGGGGAATGAGAGTGGGGCGCTCCCCAGGTGGCTGTTAGGGGGAATTAACATGGAGGAGTGAGCTATTCAGGCAGTTAATGGAGAAGAAGCTGTAGGCGTATAAAGATAATGTGAGACCGGAGGGGAAAATTAAAACCAAAACAAAGCAAGGAGAGGAAGAGTAAAAAGGAGGATAGTAAAAAGGAAGAGAGGAATGAAAATGTCCATTGTCTCTGACTATCCAAGTGGGAGTGCTCAAGGACCTCAACGATTATATTCTTTTGTTATTATGGGCCCAGTCCAGCGCCTTATAGGACCTGCCTGGTTTACTCCTCTCAGTGACCCTAACTAGCCGTGATACTCATTCACATTTTCAGATGAGAGAACTGAAGCACGCGAAAGTTGAATAATTTACCCAAGATCAGCAGCATATAGAAGACACAGCTGGGATTAGAATTCAGAGAGGACTGACTCAAGAATTTCTTTATTCCTCTGAGTTACTTAAAACACCACTAAATTTATGAGACAATATCATAAGCCTATCTTTTGTCAGAGTTGCTCAGTTAGCAATTATTACATGAAACCTGACATGTATGTGAAAGAGAAACAATTACAAGATGCTTTGAGATATGGATATATCTTTCATCTATATCTCTACCATCTATCATCTAGCTTTCTATCATCAATCTATATCTATCAACTATCTACCTATTTATCTATCTATCTATCTATCTATCATCTATCTATCTATCCATCTCCCTCGCATTGTGCAGATTTACATAAACTGCTATTCATTGATTTGTGCTGGCTTCTCCGATACAGCAAACCAGTTACCTCTCAGGATGACTTCAGACTGAACTCCTGTCTACCCACCCAAAAACAGAGGTTTCTGCCACTGGAGAGAAGATCTGCTTGGAGAGGGGTTCGGAGGGTCCTGGCTGAGGTTGAGGCTTCTGTTGCCGCAGGAGTGCGTTTCCGGCAGCCTGAGCGCCTCTCTCAGGAGCTTGGTTCACCGCGGGCTGCGCTCTGCGCCCAACACGCTCCAGCACTTGTGGCTTGGGGAGCATTTTCTCCAAGCCATAAACCTCCATCCCAGCACACCACAGGCCATGTTCTTTCTTCCACTCAGAGTTGGAAGGAAATGCATCAGTGATGGCCTTACAGGACCCCGCCCTTGGTCAGCGAGCTGCAGCAGCTCCCCTTACAGAGTGCTGTCTGGATGGCATCTGAGAAGGCGCAGATGTGTCCCAGTGTCACATTTCTGTCAGGACTGGCAGAGACAGGCAGAGGTGCACCTCAGGAAGCTGGGGTCAGGGGAGCGGAGGGATCACAGAATCACTGGGCTCTGCTGCTTTCATCAGCCACGTGGTGTCCTAGGAAGCCAGATGGCAGCTGGTATCGTGGGCAGGGGCCAGGAAGGTCACTGAGGCCTCGTGTTTCTATGCGTGCCTTGCTGTGGCCACGTTTGATTGTTTGGAGGGCTTGCTGTGTTCTGTCTTTCCACTTGTCCTACGGGTCTTTGTCGAGTCAGCAACGCACACATATAACAAGGCTCACAACGAAAATCACACCACATTTCTGTCTTTTATTTTCCTGCACGAGTACCTCTACCTTTGAAAATTCCATCTTGATGTGTGTGTGTGTGTGTATGCATGCCTGCACAGATGTAAAACCCCATGTTTTCAGGCAGAGGACTGTGTGAGCCGCACACGGCCATCTGCCAGTGTTGTCAACCAGGCCCCTAGCACCTGCTGCCCCATGGCCAGTGGTGTCTGGCTTCTCCCACCTCCTTCCTGATGGCCAGGCATACATTTGTGCCCCAAGACTGGAAGGCTAGATCTTCTCAGGGTAGCTGGTTCAAAGAGGGGGGCATCTTTGCTCAAGACCAAGAGGTCCCTTAAGATTCATCCAAAGTGATAATTCTTTTAGGCAGGACACCTACCATGGCACCTTTGCTGACCTGAATGTGCCTTGAGATATACACCTTTCCTTTAATGAGAATGCTCCCATCATCAAAATCATACTACATAAGATATAAGATGAAATATCCATATTCTTGCTCACTTACTAATTTATTCATTCATAAATTCACCTAGCAAACATTTATCAAGTGCGTGTGATACGTGCCAGATACAGGCCTGGGTGGTGGGATACAGTGGAAAATAAAACTATCAAGGTTTCTACCTTCCGGGAACTGGTCATCAGATGTGAATATTGGGTGTGGGAAATAGGGTGCAGTGGAGCACACAGGGAGGAGGGAGGGACAGAGCGCCCCCACATGGAGAGGCAGGGCTGTTTCCCTGAGCTGAGACCTGGGGTGAGCGGGACTTTGCCAGATGCAGGGCATGGAGACCAGGTCCGGCAAGCCCTGCCCGTGGGTTCTGGCAGCTGGCGGAGGGTGGGTTTGAGGGAGGTGGGCTGTAGTGCCGTTTCCCTGAAAGGAGGCTGCTGAGATCATGCAGGTGGGCTGTGATGAGTAAAGACAGAGCCAAGGAATAACGCTGCGAGATGAAACTGGGAGAACTTGCACGTGGACAGCGAGGGCACAGAGAGACTGGGAGTGACAGCCATGCCGCAGGTTTGGGCAACAAGGTGGGCAAGGGGGAAAGGAAGACCCAGGAAGAGGGCAGGCCTGTGGGTGCGCAGGAGGAAGTGGAGTCCGGGCTCAATCCGTGGGCCTGTTCCTGGGGAATGCAGAATCGCGGGCCCTCGGTGTGGTTGGCCCTTCCCGTAACTGGAAATGTTCACGGCTCAGGTGGCTGTCATCACAGAACTGCACTGTAATTCTTGTCAAGAAGTGTGACGGGTCTGAGTTTTGCCCTCCCTGCAAGTTGGCAAGTTAGAGGCTGGCAGAAGAGAAGAGACCCCTAGGCCAGAGGCAAAGGACCCTACCCCATATTACCCACAGTGATGTCTTCTTTCTCGGGCTGGTTCCCCCAATCCCAGTTTTCCCAGGGTGCTGTGGGGCAGCCCAGAGGGTACCTGCACCTGCAGAGGGTGGCGACAGGTGGGGAACCCTGAGCTCAGAACCCGAGTCTTTAATAATGGGTGGTAAGCAGAGAGGAAGACACTCTCTGTAGTATAAGCAAACCCATTGCTCTGGAGGGGGACAGTAACTCTATCTTCCAAAACTATATATACAAATATCCTTGGAAAGACAGTCGGGAACAAAGGGCAGTCAGTGCCTCTTCCTCACAAACCATGCAGAACTGTGAGGGACGCTTGGAGGACCCTCTCCTGGCTCTTCTCCCCAGGCACACAATCCCTCCCTCCTTTGCATTCTAGCTTCCTTTCAGGTAGGGTTCTAGGCCGGAAGATCCGTCAGAGCTCTGCTTCTGTTCTCAGAGCTGGCTGTTAAAGGATGCTTGGAGGGGCCGAAGGTGGAAAACCAAAGAGGCCTTCTGCTGCCCACAGAGGAGCCTGGGGCTCTTCTCCCAGCAATTCACAGCTCTGAGAGCCATGACCGTGGTCCCATCTATTCCTGTTCCAAGTCAGATTCTCCCAAAGCCTTCCCTACAGATGACCATCATGTACTCAGGGATTTTCAGAGTGAGGTTAATTGATCACCCTTCTACACACAGTGTTGGGCCTACCTTTGGTATTTGGAAAATGTAGAGGACCATTTGCAAAAAGTGTTTTGGGAATACTGAAAAATATTATAGCAAAACATTCCTGAAACACATATAACATAGCATATAATACAAAAGAGAGGATGAAATCTAATTTCAGTCTTCCTTTTTCTCAGAATGCTTCTGAGACTGGGCCTGATCATTTAGAAGAAGCAGTTGAAGTCTGAGCTCCTGCGGTGCTTCGCCCTGGTCCCCATCAGTTAGTAGCAATTAGGCGTTAGAGCCCAAACCCAGGGGCAGGAGTTGTTTTGCTAAATGACTCTAATCCTCAGTGCCATCCATCACCAACCCAGAATCCGGACAATGTGTTGAAGAGGATGGTCCAGATGGGGTTCCGATTCTAGCTGTCATGCCATTGAGCCCCTAGGCCTCTGATTCCCTCTCTCTAAAATGGGAGATCTGTACCAGATTTCTAGGGTCCCTTCCAGCTGTGTCTCTGGATCCATGAGATGCAGCTATGTGAGACTATGACAACACGCCAACTGATATCAAGCAGTGACGGCCTGAGGATGGTGTCGACTCGGATAGGTGCTTGCATTTCTGGTCCTTGGGTCTCCCACAGGCATCCTGGACCCCTGGGGCATGATGCGAGGACTTCCCAAGGGCCCCCAAGGGCCATGAGTTCACGGAAATCCATTTCAGAGCCTCCTTCTCCAGGCGCACTGGATCCTGCCATGTGGGTTTTTCTTTCTCATGTTCCTCTTTTAGAATAGGCTTCTCCTTTACAGAAGCAAGACTCACCCCTTGCCCACCACAGTCTCACTTCACTCAGGGGGAAATATCTTCCAGGCACCAAACAGGGACGACCCTAAAATCTTATTTAGGCAAAGCCTCCTTCAGGGAATAAGCAGGCACTTAACACCCACCTGAGGACTTGAGGCGTCTCCCTGTCTTATCAATACTGCAGTTAAGCATGAAGCAGGTGTTAAAGTGGGGAAATTCGTCCCTCATTAGGATATTCTAAAACCAGTTATACTGTATAATGTGATTCGTGGAAACGATAGAGATTTTCAGTTAATTTTTGTTTAGTAGCTTAATGTCTTTTTTCTCCTTACTGATCTTGGGGAAGAATCTGAGTGCAAAGAAAGAGAAAATGGCTAAGAAATACTCAGGGTTGAAATGCCTTTCCCCACCCCATGCATTTAATGTAAGCAATTATGATGGACCAGTCTCCATACCCATTCCCAGGGCATACCATTAGGTGGGCAGAAAGGCATTCTGAAAAGTTGAAGTAGCTCGTTCTTTTAATCATACTTGAATATTTTCAGAGACTACCAAGTTTTTACATTTAGTACTGGATCAGATCTGCAGATAAAAATTTTACATGGCTCCTTTTAGATTTGGTGTGCATTATTTAACAAGATAGTTAAAACCCTTGTTATTTTAAATCACGTCATGAAATAATTATCCAAGTACAGACAATACTTGTATTTCATATTATAATGTTTCCTATTCTACCTATTAACAAAAATTTAAAATTATATGCTGTCTGTGAATCAGAAATACATATAACATGCACATATGTGTGTGTATTGTGTATGTATATTGTGTATAACTACATGCCTTTCACGTTCTTTAAATATGTAGAAAAACAATCTGATTAATAGAGTCCTTTCTGAACTAATGCACATGACTCTTACTTAATTATTCACAGATGCCTAACACCAGAATGCGGTTAATTTACGCACACATAGGCACTATCAAAGGACTGCAGGTCATCCTGGCTTCATAAATAACATAATTTCAGCTGCATAAATATTCCTTTATCACAAAATAAGTGCAAGGACAGATACATTTATTCTTGTTTTGTAAACACTATGAAATGGTTAGATTCATAGATTTCTAAATCATTTTGATCTTGACTGATTTTCATAACCCATCTTTCAAAGTGGATATCTATTTTTTAGTGACATTCATGGTGTTATTTGGGATTCATAGTAGCATGTTTATTTAGATTAAAAAAACAAATCTACTTGGATTTTGTTGATTGGTTTGATGATGAGGACTGAGTTTGCTAAATACTTTCATCAGAAGATATTTTATTGGCAAAGGTGTATTGAAAATAATATTTAGATTTCTCAATCCTTTTTGAATACATTAAAGTAAACACAGAGTTTCTAAATTTACAAAATAAAGGTATAATTAATAGTTACTTGTTTGATCTTCATAAAGCCTTTTTGGTATATTTCCCAGAAACTAAAAAAGTGAATTGCTAGGCTGGCTGGGGAACAAGTTCTTTTGTTTCTTTTTTCCAAAAATGTTAAAAATTAAAAATAGATTTTGATGATAGACCACTATGTGATTCTTTTTGGCCTGTACCTGCAATGAGTTTTTAAAAATGGGATGATATTGCTAGAAAAAGACCTCTATTATAATCTACTTCTATGAGCAAAGTTCTTTAGTGCTTATAATTAATAAAAATTAAAAATAGAGAAAATGCATATTGAACTCTCATCCTAGTAGCCAGTAACATTTATTCACAACATCTCATTAATATGTACATTCCCATTAACACTTTACTTCTAGTCTAGTAAGAATTCATCAAAAATGGTTAATTTTTTTGTGTGTTACTAGTTTTTTTTTTTGTTTTGTTTAATTAAAAAAAAATTTTTCTACCACTAATCATTTTAATGGTAATTCAATTAGGAAAAATAGTAACACTGAGGACCTCATGTCTCTTAAGAAATTAAAAAAAAATTAAATATTTTGTACATATTTTTACAAGAGAGATATATGCTAGGTGATCAATAAGACATTTTCACACATAAAAACAGTACATCAGGGACTGAGGGAAGTGGAACGGAGATACTGAGAGAAAAAGGTGTGATACAAATTTCCCACTGGCACAGAAGAGCTTGTTCACGTATTTATAAAATGAATGGTGCGGATGTCAAATCCCCATAGTGTGTAAATTCTACTTCAGTCATTTAAAAGAGTGCTACTTCCCTTGTTGGAAAACAAACTGTCAGTATTTATAGTCCAGAAACTTCACTGTCTTGCAAATACTTATACCGAGCAAAAAATGTATAGATCAACTTAAAACCCTGTGAGGAGGTACACAGTTTTCAAAATTTTAAATGGGGGGAATTTAGGGAAAACAATTTGAGGACCGCCGCTTTGTAGCATTCTGCTAGAGAGCATTTTCTCACTTGCTATACAGTAAGAGATTTTGCTAGTCTGCTCTTCCAGCTCAACATTGCCATAAACCATAGGGGAAAAGCTGACTTATTTAGAAGTTCATCTGAATTTTCCTGTATCCTCTCTTCCCTCTGCTATTATCCCAGGCTGATATCTGTTGTGCAGGGCTGGGGGTTGGACCCTGCCTGCCACTTATTACTGAATTCCCTTGCTTTTCTGCTTCTCACCTAGACTCTTCCTGTTGTTAGAACCTCCCCAGCTGCAGGAACTGGGCTCCAATCCCTCAAGACAGAATGCTTTCCGGGGTGTGCTCTAACACAGCTGCAATGTAGACTGTTCTAGAACAAACACACACTAGGGCCTTGATTTTACTACCCATGTAACTGCTGAGCAAGTCATTTCATCTCTCTGAACCTTAATATTTTCATCTGTGAAGTGAGGATTTACAAAACACCTTTAGCCTATCTCTTAAGGGTTTCAGCTGAAATAGGGAAAGAAAGCTCTTTGAAAACTCTAATGCATTATTATCCATGAACTCTCCAAGCTCCTCTGAAATTGCTTGGCATGCTGTGGTAAATTCAGTAGCATTTTCTTTCTGTTACAGATGCATCTTTAAAAATAAACAAAACAAAACAAGAAATAACATGAATCTGGCAGACACCCCAGCAAGGGTAACATGGTGTGTGTGTGTTTCTGGGAGAGAGGGGAGGGCAGAAGGAGAAAGGAGGCCTGGGAAGATGCCCAACTTCGTGGCTGTAATTTGCTGAAAGCCCTTGCCTGGCATGTTCTCTCACTCTCCTGCACCCATCACAAAGAAATACCACCTTTGGCCAACTGCATTTTTGTTCCACTGGTAACTAGGTTAACGTGACCTGTCAGGGCTGGATGAGACAGCAGGGAAGGAATAATATCTGTACTTCTGTGCAGCTCCATATAACAAAGGCAAACTGGATGGAGTATAAAGGTTTGCCAGCAAAAAGAGAGATTATTTTATTATAAAGGATGTTGCAGGATAATAATTCACAAGCAACCTCTTTGATATACATTATAAATGGTTACCTTCCCACTGCCCTAAAACAACTCCCAGAGTAATTGTACATTACTTTTATCAGTCTGTGCTTGTTAAACGTCCTACCTAATTTACAATAATCCCTAACACCAGGGGTTAGGGTGAAGGTAAACGAATTAATTTTTATTTTTCATAAAGAGCACTGAGGTCTTGCTCTGCACAGTT
This sequence comes from Smutsia gigantea, assembly GCA_032199065.1. Taxonomy (NCBI): domain Eukaryota; kingdom Metazoa; phylum Chordata; class Mammalia; order Pholidota; family Manidae; genus Smutsia; species Smutsia gigantea. The sequence goes on along the minus strand of JAVSCE010022501.1, from coordinate 97,798 downwards.
TTACAAATATTAGTATTTATAAATATTAATTCATTTTTAATATAAAATAAAATGGGTTACTTTTCAGTATAATGGTGTAGGTCTTACTATTATTTCCATTTTTCCACTGGGGAAATGATGTCACCAGGTATATCAAGGGACAGGTCACATCATGGTTCACCCCAGAGCGGGCAGGACACCTATCCTGATTTCTCTGGCTTTAGAGTCTTTGTTTTTCCTGCATTATATTGCCTTTAGTAGGAATGATGTTCAAATTAGCTGATGTAAAAAACGGTTACTTTTCCAGACAGATCTCTTTATTTCTGGATTTTTAAAGTTTTGATGAATGAAAATCCTTCTGTACATGAAGATTCCCAGGCAGCCCTTCCCTCATGGGAGTGTGTGGGGGCCCAAAGAGGTGCTGACCCCTTCTCCCAGCATGCCTCTGACGGGGCAGGTGCAGGGCAGGCGCTGTATGGGTGGGGGCCGCGGTGCGCCCCTGGCCGTGTGGGTTTCATTCTCTGGGGTGGGAGGGGGAGCATCGCATGGAGACATGGAGTACATCTGATTACATTCTGGAAGTGGTTGTTACATGAATATTAGATAAATTACGCTTTCTCCTAATAGGAACACTAGAATAGCTACCCAGGGCAGGCTGGGACTACTCAATAGGTAAATGCTTATTTATCCTCCTGAAATAGGTACCGTCATTACGTGTGCCCATGTCTGTCCATATTCTTCTAAATACAGAACTCGTTTGAAGATGCATGAAGTCAGGGTGACTCTATCTAGGGCAGCGCAGTGATGTTCCTTGAGTTAGAATGTAGCAAAGTGAATACGACACATCATCTAAAAAATCCACACAGGGAGATGGGCCCCTAGGAGGTTCCTTATCATATGGAATAGGCAGTGTTTCTGTTTTCTTACAAACTCGCTTACATGGAGCATGACATTAAACCTTATACACAGCTTGTAGGGTGGAAAGCCCACTGCATACATGCAGGATTTCTTACTGTCATTCTCACAGGAAGGGAGAATGGTGCACATAAGGGAAACAAACTTTCCAGTGCAGGGCTCAAGAGGAAACTGAGAGGAGAAAAGCAGGAGTGAAAAATAAATGCTGGATGTTCTTAAAGGATTAGTAAGTTGTAAAGTGCTATATAAATTTAGATATCCAAATGGTGGTCACGCATAAGGCTCTTTGAGGGATGCTGTCTGTATAGTAGCTTAGGAAAAATAACAATATGTGTTTTATTAAACTGCCTAATACCCATTTTGTAGAGAGCAGGACAAGACATAGCCATCTAAGCATCTATTTATAAGAAATAGAAGCATACGAAGGGCTTAAACAGGTGGAAGCTGTGTGCTCTCAGCACTATAGCTAAAGTCTTACATGGAAACTGCTCTTTCTTTTGTTTAGTAATTTCAGATCAGGCTGTGGCAGTTGATCGTTATAGCCTTTTTTTTTTAAGTTGTGCTTCTTTCAGAGACAGAAAGAAGGTCAATCTCACTTTGTGGAAGAGAAAGAAAGGTGACTCTTGTCATTATAACAGAATGTAGTGGGTCCCCAGGTGTCATCTGGAGGAAAAGGAGACAAGGTCCTGCATAATGTCACAGCTGAAAGGAAGCCAGCCGTCGCCCACGGAGTCCTCCGAAGAACAATGACTCACTGTGCCTGGGGTTTCACAACAGATTCGAGTCCCCCAACAACTGGCTTCCCTCCAAAAACGGGGAGGAAATAAAGAGGGCAGAGCCGGGAGGGGGCTTCTGGGGCCTCGCCCGACGGGGAGCCTCTCTAGTAGGCGTCGAGCAATCAGAAAAGGGCTTGGGAGTCACAACATTCAAAAACAAGTGTCAGCTGTGGGAGATGTAGAAATGCAAATAAGTGTGAATGCAAATAGGACGGATAAATGACAGTGGGCCATCACCCAGAGCTATGTTCACAACCCGAAGGCAACTCCATCTATAATTATCTGGGTGCCATTAACTGCGTGGGAGCTGCTACCAAGGGGCACATAAAAGATACCACCTGAAGTTAAACATCTTCCTTTTCTGATGGTAAAGCAAGATCTCAAAGAGCATTAAATCTACCCTGAACCAAACTAGTTTGGGCACAAGGGCTAGAAGTGTACCTTTGGTGAAATAAAAAAGCTGGATTTTCATTATTTACCTCACATCTTCACATAATTCTTGCCATTAAGTAAAAAACAGATGATGGGCACTCTGGCTTCAGTAGACACGCACTGAAACCTACCCCATCATTTTAATTCTCACGGTCCCCTCCTGAGGCAGGGCTTAGGAGCTCTGATAGACACGGTCAAGGTCGTCCAGCCGAAAGGTAGTTGAGCCGGGATTCGAGCAGCAGTATTTGGCCCTAAGTTTGCACTCTTTCCCCTGTGCATGTTTTCAATCAAGGGCAGTTTTGTCCCCACTCCCGACCTCCTCAGAGGACACTTGATGATGTTTGGAGACATTTTTGGTTCTCCACTAGGGGCTCATGCTGGCATCTAGTGGGCAGAGGCCAGGGCTGCTGCTGGACAACCAGTGCAGAATTTCCTGGTTCCACTTGTCAATAACACCTGAGGCTGGGAGTGAGAACTACTGTCCCGAACCACAGCCACCCCTGCATAGGCCACATCTCAAGACAAATAGAGCCGGTTGGGGATGAGGTGGCCTCAGACACAGAGGGTCCTGTCCAAGGGCCTGGGAGTTGCTGGGCGTGTATAAGAAAGTCCTAGTTCCACCTCACAGACAGGGTGGTAGACAAGAGGTGAGGCACTAAAAATTCATAGCATACCTGTTAGAAACACATTCTAAGATTGCTTGGATCTAAACTGTCCTTTTGAAACCCAGGAGAAATTTCCAGAACCACCTGAGCTCTTGCTAGCTCCCTAATGTGATTCTGCCCTGCAGTTAGACAGCAGAATGGCCCTGGCCTTTCCATGGGTTCTTCATTTGTCTTCTGGAATTTTAAACTCGGTCACCTCACAGAATACACATCAGGGGCTAAATATGGTAAGAGGCTGAACCTATGGTGTCTCTAGAAAATCTAAGACTGAAGTGTCAAGTGGACAAAAAGAAAGATGGGGTCTCTTTTGAAAAATCTCCTTTGGAAAGATGTAGAAGGTATTCCTAACAAAAACGTTCTGAGCTCAAAGCATCCCAGAGGGGCTCTGGATTTATACCAGCTCAGCAGCTGCAGGGGTTCTGCGGGGTGTGGGGGTGTTAGCCAAGCCAAGGCAGAGGGCCTGTGTGCAGGGTAACGCTGATGCTGAGAGCATCCCAGTGATGACGGGAACACACTTGGAGGAGCCACTCGAAGAGGAGGCAGGGGACCAGCCCAGCTCTCCATAGAGTCATAGGGTTGAGTCATCAGTGATCTGGTTTGAAAGGAAGCTCATGTTTATCAGTTTCAGGCTTTAGCTGGAAGCCCTGTAAATTCACACTTTTACTAATCTCTTCGATTTGTTTGTTTGAGAAAGAGTCTGGGGTCTAGGAGTCCCTGCTCACTCCCACAGTTCCACGGGCTGTGTCTGCGGGGGCAGCTTCTTTGTCTGGGACTGCACCACTGCCCGAGGGCTGATTGCCTGGCCCTACCCGCCAACTGCCTTGCCCAGCCTGCTGTTCCCCACTCTCTGGAGCATGCTCACAGGGAGGAACCATCTCTCAGCGAGGTGGACGAAAGGCATCTCTGCCTGTGCCAGTCTGCTAAGCAGACAGCCCTACTGGAATCTCAGATGGGAAGCCACGCCAACGAGTTTCTGGTTTTCCAGGCAGAATCTATGGACACAAACGTCATCATTCAGTGAGATGACGTGGCTACACTAATCAGTTTTATTTTCATCCCTACTCTGATACACATATATGTGCCAAACTAGCTCTGAATTATTTAAAATCATAGCAGTCAGAAGAGAGACCTTCTCAAAGTCTGTCAGAAGGATTTTTAATCATCTTTAAGTAAACTTCAATTTCTTTAGAAATTGAAGGGGAATTATTTCTCCACTTGAAAATTCAGTACCGATTCATTGAAGGGGCTATTAGTGATAATAACAAATAGCCTTTATTCAAATCCACACCTCAGCATGATTAAAAAAGTCCTAGGCTGAATCCTTTTGCAAATCTATACACCCAGTATACCCCAGTGAAAGGGGCCAATATGGTGTCAAAAGCTCAAGGCTACATGTCCTGGGGGGAGGCACTGCTCCCCACTGAGCAATGGGCTGTGGGGGCGCCACTGCTTATTCATAAGACAGTGACCTTGAAGAGGGATGGCTTTTGCTGCCTGGGACCGGGCTGGCTGGATTCCCAGTTGAATGTGACGTGTCATGTAGCTGTTCATACAGCGTCAGCGTCCCACTTGCACATACTCCCTTGTGCTTTCTGAGGATGCCGCTGAAATGATGGCAGAGATGAACACTTAAGGTAAGCACCTCAGGGTGGAAGAGGGAGGCTCTCTCCCCTTTAATTCTAGAGATACAATAACTAAACTTAACATTTGTATACTCCTCTGTTATTGATACAACATAAACTATGTCTCGTTTGGGGCTGATGGCCACCCTGCTTGTTAGTTATCAATATGTCTGCTTTAGAGATGAGGAGAGTGAGGCTCAGAGTTTAACTGACCTGCTCAAGGTACAATGAGTGAGGGTTATTAGATCAGGGAGCCGAGGTCCCCCGACACCGTGGCCTTGTATGGTGCTAACTTGCCTCACTGCATGCAAGGTGGTGGGACCTGGTTGGACACTGGAAAAATGAAGGCTGCAGAGTTTAATGGTAGCAAGAAATATGACAGCACGAGGGACCCTCTGAAGAGTAACCGTTAAATGCCCCCTTTAACATAAAGCTCATTACTTTACTAGACTTCATGATATTCTAATGAAGGAAACTTCCAGTAGGTTTCTAAGTCACGCCATACAGATTGTAAATCATAAACAGTCCAAAGAGTACTGGGTGAATACTTCTATTTACACAACCAGTGTTTAAAAATGGTCATAGGGGAGGGTTCCGGGAAGATGGCGGCGTGAGCAGGGTGGTGGAAATTTCCTCCCAAAACTATATAAATCTACGAAAATACAGCAAATAAAACTATTCCTAAAAGAGAGACCAGAAAACACAGGAAAGCGCACAGCGTGCAGCTACACCCGAGAGGACTCGGCACCCTGCAAGGCGGGTAAGATAAGGAGCCACGACTGGCGGGACCCAGGCTCTCACCCACCCCAGCGCCCCGGCGGGAGGAGAGGATCCAGAGCCGGGAGGGAGTGGAAGTACACCCCGCGAAATAACCAGCCCCGGTGATCTGCACCGGGAGCGCTGACACACATCACGTGGTGCATCGGACATTGGAGAGGCAGAAGGTCAGGTTTTGAGCTGGGAACGCACCCAGGTCCGTGCAGCCAGCGCTCCGGGACAAGAGAAAAGCGCGCACTGTTTATAGCGGTCTTGGAGAGGTGGGGGGCCCAGTGAGGGAACACCATCGCCCCGGCACACTCAGCCCAGCGGGCTGGGAGTCCTAAGGAATTTCGGACCGCTTGGCTGGTGACTGAGAAAAGGTAGCAGCCACACTAAAACTTTATACAGAGAACAACAGCCTCCCCATTCGTTCCTGCCCCGGCCAGAGCTACAAAGAGCGGCGCGGCAGCTGCTGTGGAACAGTGGAGCAACAGCGACACCTACAGCATCCTTACAGAATCCACTCCGGGTGGGCGTTTTTGGGGTTTTTTTTTCCCTTTCTTTTTTCTTTCTTTTGTTTCTTTCTTCTTTTTCTCTTTTCTTTCTCTTCCTTGTTTTTTTTGCTTGTCTGTTTTTGTTTGTTTTTTCTTGTTTTTTTAAGTCTTAAAGAGCCCAGCTGACATACGTGGCACCTACCAGCGACCACTTCTATCGACATGAAAAGGCAGAGGAATATGGTACAGACAAAAATCACCCAGACCCAGACATCAACCCCTGAGAAGGAACCTGAAGGGATGGAAATGCAGAATCTTCCTGAAGAAGAATTCAGAATAAAAGTCAGCCATGCTGATGGATCTACAGAGAAATATGCAAGAGCTGAGGGAGGAAGTGAGGGAAGTCAGGAAAGACAATGCAGAAATGAGACAAGCCATCAACGGGCTTAGCAGCACACTGGATGAGATGCAAGACACTGTTAATGGAATAGAAATCAAGAACAGGAATACAGAGCAGCTGAGGCAGAGAGAGATAAAAGTATGACTAGGAATGAAAGAATATTAAGAGAACTGTGTGACCAATCCAAACGGAACAATATTTGCATTATAGGAGTACCAGAGGAAGAAGAGAAAGAAAAAGGGATAGAAAGTGTCTTTGAAGAAATAATTGCTGAAAAATTCCCCATGCTGGGGAAGGAAACAATCTCGCAGTCCACGGAAGCCCACAGATCTCCTAACACAAGGGACCAAAGGAAGACAACACCAAGACACATAATAATTAAAATGGCAAAGATCAAAGATATGGACAGAGTATTAAAGGCAGCTAGAGAAAGAAAAAAGATCACCTACAAAGGAAAACCCATCAGACTAACATCAGACTTCTCAACAGAAACCTTACAGGCTAGAAGAGAATGTCATGATAAATTCAACGTAATGAAACAGAAGGGCCTCGAACCAAGAATATTGTATCCAGCATGATTATTTAAATATGACGGAGGGATTAAACAATTTCCAGACAAGCGAAAGCTGAGAGAATTTGCCACCCATAAACCACCTCTACAGGACATCTTAAAGGAACTGCTCTAGAGGGAAGCACTCCTAAGGCTAAAAAGATGTCACCAGAGAAAATAAAATCATAGCAAAGAAAGCAGACCATCCAAATACTAACTAAAGGCAAAGAATAAAACACCTAGTATACAAAGAATGGAGGAGGAAGAATAAGAAGGGAGAGAAATAAAGAAACATCAGACTGTGTTTATAATAACTTAAGAAGAAAGTTAAGTTAGATTGTTAGATAGTTAAGAAGCAACCCCTGAACCTTTGGTAACCACGAATCTAAAGCCAGCAATGGCAATAAGTACATATCTATTGATAATCACCCTAAATGTAAATGGATAGAATGCACCAATCAAAAGACACACAGTAACAGAATGGATAAAAAAGCAAGACCCATCTATATGCTGCATACAAGAAACTCACCTCAAACGCAAAGATATCCTCAGACTAAAGTGAAGGGATGGAAAAAGATATTTCATGCAAACAATAAGGAGAAAAAAGCAGGTGTAGCAGTACTTGTATCAGACAAAATAGACTTCAAAACGAAGAAAGTAGCAAGAGATAAAGAAGGACATTACATAATGATAAAGGGGTCAGTCCAACAAGAGGATACAACCATTATAAATATATATGCATCCAACACAGGAGCGCCAGCATATGTGAAACAAATACTAACAGAATTAAAGGAGGAAATAGACAGTAATGCATTCATTTTAGGTGACTTCAACACACCACTCACTCCAAAGGACAGATCAACCAGACAGAAAATAAGTAAAGACACAGAGACACTGAACAACACACTAGAACAGAGGGACCTAACAGACATCTACAGAACTCTACACCCAAAAGCAACAGGATACACATTCTTCTCAAGTGCACATGGAACATTTTCCAGAATAGACCACATACTAGGCCACAAAAAGAACCTCAGTAAAGTCAAAAATATTGAAATTCTACTAACCAACTTCTCAGATCATAAAGGTATAAAACAAGAATTAAATTTTAGAAAGAAAACAAAAAGGCTCACAAATACATGGAGACTTAACAACATTCCCCTAATTAATCAATGGGTTAAGCACCAAATCAAAACAGAAATCAGAGTATATGGAGACAAATAACAACAACAACATAAAGCCACAACTTCTGTAGGACGCAGCAAAGGCAGTTCTAAGAGGAAAGTATATTGCAATCCAGGCCTATCTAAAGAAAGAAGAACATTCCCAAATGAATAGTCTAAAGACACAATTACTGAAATTGGAAAAAGAAGAACAAATGAGGCCCAAAGTCACCAGAAGGAGGGACATAATAAAGATTAGAGAAGAAATAAATAAAATTGAGAAGAATAAAACAATAGAAAAAAATCAATGACACCAAGAGCTGGTTCTTTGAAAAAATAAACAAAATAGATAAACCCCTAGCCAGACTCATTAAGAGAAAAAGAGAATCTACACACATAAACAGAATCAGAAATGAGAAAGGAAAAATCACAACAGATCCCACAGAAATACAAAGAATTATAAGAGAATACTATGAGAATCTATATGCTAGCAAGCTGGAAAACATAGAAGAAATGGACAACTTTTTAGAAAAATACAACCTTCCAAGACTGACCAAACAAGAAACAGAAAAACTAAACAGACCAATCACCAGCAACGAAATTGAAGCGGTAATCAAAAAACTACCCAAGAACAAAAACCCCGGACCAGATGGATTCACCTCTGAATTCTACCAGACATATAGAGAAGAAATAACACCCATTCTCCTTAAAGTTTTCCAAAAAATAGAAGACGAGGGAATACTTCCAAACTCATTCTATGAAGCCAGCATCACTCTAATACCAAAACCTGGCAAAGAACTCACCAAAAAAGAAAATTACAGACCAATATCCCTCATGAATGTGGATGCAAAAATACTCAACAAAATATTAGCAAACCGAATTCAAAAATACATCAAGATTATCATACACCATGATCAAGTGGGATTCATCCCAGGGATGCAAGGATGGTACAACATTCGAAAATCCATCAACATCATCCACCACATCAACAAAAAGAAGAACAAAAACCACATGATCATCTCCATAGATGCTGAAAAAACATTTGACAAAATTCAGCATCCATTCCTGATTAAAACTCTCAACAAAATGGGTATAGACGGCAAGTACCTCAACATCATAAAGGCTATATATGACAAACCCACAGCTAACATCATACTTAATGGCGAGAAGCTGAAAGCTTTTCATCTAAGATCGGGAACAAGACAGGGATGCCCACTCTCTCCACTGTTATTCAACATAGTACTGGAGGTCCTAGCCACGGCAATCAGACAAAACAAAGACATACAAGGCATCCAGACTGGTAAAGAAGAAGTCAAATTGTCATTATTTGCAGATGACATGATATTGTATATAAAAAACCCTAAAGACTCCACTCCAAAACTACTATAACTAATATCTGAATTTAGCAAAGTTGCAGGATACCAAATTAACACACAGAAATCTGTTGCATTCCTATACACTAATGATAAACTAACAGAAAGAGAAATCAGAAAAACAATTCCATTCACAATTGCATCAAAAAGAATAAAATACCTAGGAATAAACCTAATGAAGGAAGTGAAAGACCTGTACTCTGAAAACTACAAGACATTCCTAAGAGAAATTAAAGAGGACACTAACAAATGGAAATGCATTCCATGCTCTTGGATAGGAAGAATAAATATAGTCAAAATGGCTATACTACCTAAAGCAATCTACAGATTCAATGCAATCCCGATCAAAATACCAACAGCATTCTTCAATGAACTGGAACAAATAATTCTAAAATTCATATGGAACCACAAAAGACCCCGAATAGCCAAAGCAATCCTGAGAAGGAGGAATAAAACAGGGGGAATTACGCTCCCTGACTTCAAGCTCTACTACAAAGCCACAGTAATCAAGAAAATTTGGTATTGGCACAAAAACAGACCCACAGACCAGTGGAAGGGAATAGAAAATCCAAACATTAACCCAAACTTATACAGTCAATTAATATTTGATAAGGGAGCCTTGGATATACATTGGGGAGATGACAGCCTCTTCAGCAGCTGCTTTTGGAAAAACTGGACAGCTACATGTAAGAGAATGAAACTGGACTACTGTCTAACTCCATACACAATGGTAAACTCAAATTGGATCAAAGACCTGAATGTAAGTCATGGAAACATAAAACTCTTAGAAAAAAATACAGGCAAAAATCTCTTGGACATAAACATGAGCGACTTCTTCATGAACATATCTCCCCAGGCAAGGGAAACAAAAGCAAAAATGAACAAGTGGGACTATATCAAGCTGGAAAGCTTCTGTACAGCAAAGGACACCATCAGTAGAACAAAAAGACATCCTACAGTATGGGGGAGAATATATTTATAAATGACGTATCCAATAAGGGGTTGACATCCAAAATATATAAAGAACTCATGCACCTTAACAAACAAAAAGCAAATAATCCAATTAAGAAATGGGCAGAGCACATGAATAGACACTTCTCTAAAGAAGAAATTCAAATGGCCAACAGCCACATGAAAAGATGCTCTACATCGCTAATCATCAGAGAAATGCAGATTAAAACCACAATGAGATATCACCTCACACCAGTGAGGATGGCGAACATCCAAAACACAAACAACAACAAATGTTGGGGAGGATGTGGAGAAAAGGGAACCCTCCTACACTGCTGGTGGGACTGAAAATTAGTTCAACCATTGTGGAAAGCAGTATGGAGGTTCCTCAAAAAACTCAAAATAGAAATACCATTTGACCCAGGAATTCCACTCCTAGGAATTTACCCTAAGAATGCAGCAGCCCAATTTGAAAAGGACAGATGCACCCCTATGTTTATCGCAGCACTATTTACAATAGCCAAGAAATGGAAGCAACCTAAGTGTCCATCAGTAGATGAATGGATAAAGAAGAGGTGGTACATATACACAATGGAATATTATTCAGCCATAAGAAGAAAACAAATCCTACCATTTGCAACAACATGGATGGAGCTAGAGGGTATTATGCTCAGTGAAATAAGCCAAGCCGAAAAAGACAAGTACCAAATGATTTCACTCATATGTGGAGTATAAGAACTAAGGAAAAAACTGAAGGAACAAAACAGCAGCAGACTCACAGAACCCAAAAACGGACTAATAGTTACCAAAGGGAAAGGGACTGGGGAAAATGGGCGGGAAGGGAGGGACAAGGGGGAAAAAGGGACATTATGATTAGCAGATGTAATGTTAGGGGGGCATGGAGAGGGCTGTACAACTCAGAGAAGACAAGTAGTGATTCTATAGCATCTCACTACGCTGATGGACAGTGACTGTATTGGGGTTGGTGAGGGGGACCTGATGAAGGGGGTAGTTTAATCACCATAATATTGCACATGTAATTGTAGATTAATGATACCAAAATAAACTATTAAAAAAAATGGTCATAGGCCCGCTGTATCCCCCCAAATCTTCCTATCTGTAGGTAAAATTCATTGAGTATTACCTTTGTTCAAAATTGATGTGCCCCACCCCTAACATTACCCTGCCGAAGCAGGTGTCCCGGGAGGCAGAGTCCAGGGGACATGGGCAGAGTGGTGCCACCTGGGCATTTGGCTGCCAGGGACACCCCTCCTGGTGGTCTGCAGCTTTGGTGATGGACGCACTGCTTGGCTGGGGTCATCAAGGGTCTCGTGACTTTCCATGACGGGGGTGGGGGAGATGCTCGTGTGAGTGGTCTGTTAACATTTTATGCATGTGAAATTCAGTTCAATGCATATTAACGAGCTACAAGGTACCTGTTAGGCTTTAGATAGACCCAGAGGATGCCTGTGGGTGGGGGCCATGAGTCCCAGGGCTCACATGCGTTGGGGTAGACCAGACCAGGCCCCAGGAGGTGGGAGCCCCAGACCCAGACACCTTCCCTCATGAGCTTCCTCAGGAAACTCCAGTGCCGGGAAGAGGCTCTCAGTGCCTATCCACCTGTCCTCACCATTTAAGAGATGGTTCAGGTTCTCCCCCACAAGACACCTCAGACTAACAAGAACATGATCTATACTGTGTTTAGCCAAAGCACCAAGCCACCTTCCTCCAGGAATGCACACGGCTGCGTGTAAACCTTTGAGTCTCTTAGGTGGAGGACTTGCTGACAACATTTCCATTTCCAGCCTCCGTTTTTCCACTTGGATGGTAAACTAGTGGCTCACCGCGGGCTTGCCACGCTCTGAAAAGTCCCCGTGGCACCCTGGTTAGTGGGACACATACAGCAGGCCTTCAATCAACAGATATTAATTGATGTCCTGAGGTTGTGCTCTGAAAAGCCGAATTCCTCCTGCGAGGCCAATTCACTGTGCTCGGCCTGTCTGTGGTACCAAGGGCTTCTGAGCCCCAGTGAGCTACGGGTGAGAGCTGCTGCGTGGCGGGGGAGACATTTGTTCCAGTGATGGATGAAATGACACTCCTGACAGGCTGTATGGGCAGAATCTTTTCATGTAATTTATTTTGCATTTCAATTACTTTGGAAAAAGCCTTCCTGAGGTTTTGGCCAGAGGTATGTGTAAGTTATCAGTGTAATGGATTGATTGCTTCTTTGCTAAGTAATATTTATAAAAATATTTAGTAAGAAAGCCTCTAAAACAAAACCTTCTAGCCTGCATTTTCATTTATTCTTAGCACGGTCTTTTTTAATCTGAGTCTTTGGTGCATTCTCTGTTTTTTACTTCCAGGGGCCCCTGCCTCCATTTTCTTCAGGATTCCAGGGGCGCCCCCAGCCACCACCTGGTGTCAGGGCTGATGCTTCCCTCACCGGACACCCACGATCCCTGAAGCCCCATGTGCTCAGCTTCCTCGGAAGCCCAAGGGCCTGCGCCTGCCCCCCTTCACCACTGGGGGGGGAGAGGGAGGCCCACACCAAACTTAGCGGTGACCATTTGGAGGCTGCCTGACCAGTGACACACAAATTGTGACAACCTTTTGGTGCTCATAACAGACACGGGAGGGAAGCTGAGGGGCTCAGCCACCTCCCATTGCAGGTCGAGCAGGGTCAACACAGGCTGTGTGAACAGAGGGCTGAGGTCTTAGGGCCACCTCCCCTTGCTCCCGCAAATGGACCCCCCTGACTGGGAATAAGGGCAGGCGGCAGTCCCAAGTGGAAAGTGCCTGTGCCATTTCCTGGACTTTAAAGCATCTGAGAGTCCAGTGGTTGCAATCCCTGTGGCTGGCAGGGGAGTTCAGGGCCACCTGTGCTGCCCAGCCCATCCCTCAGCTGCATCTGATGGGCGCAGGGTCCTGAGGCCGGCCGAGCAGGATGGAACACCAGGCCTGGAGCTGAGGCCCGGGAGTCTCCCTCTGGAGAGGTGTGTCCCACCGTCACTCAGTGAGAAGGTAGCTGAGCGTGACGTCCTGCCTCCAGCCTTGGGCAGGGATCGGAGCCCAGTATTCTGGAAGGCCTCTTTGGGGAGACGGGGCAGGAGGGGGCCCCCATCACAGCCAGCCAGAGTAGAAGCAGGGAGCGGGCAGGAGCAGCTGCTCACACAAAGGGAGGCTGTGGGAATGGTCGCTTCCCACCTCGCTCTGCTGTCACCCAAGACAGTAGATCACTGTGATGGGGCTGGAGGCTGCCTGGGGCCGGGCACAGAGCATCCTGGCTGTGGGCCTTTGGGGAGGTTTTGGCATCCACGTGTGACTTGGAGGCTCTGGGAGGTGCTGGCCCAGCCAGTGGCCCAGAGAGACTTAGCTTGGGTCTCTGACTAGCAACGGGAAGGCAGGTCCTGGCAGAACCCAGATTTTGGGCCCTGGTGCCTGGCCGCTGAGCCAGCTTGGACATCCTTTAGAAGCATGCAAGGAATAGCATGCTTCTAGAGCCTGATGGTTATGGAAGGAGTTCATACTTGTTCCTAAGCAACCCATTTTTAACCTTGTTAACCTGAACTATACTTTAAAATTTAAACTAAATGGAGCCTCTTTTCTCTCTGTGATTTATGAGGCCTCCCCTTTCTATCAAATTAAAGCTCTCCACAGATGAAACAATTTATCCTTATCTCATTTATACCCACCTTCCTACACAGGAAACGGGGAGTCGAGAGTGAGGGAGTACCCGTGGGGGCCACACGGTGGACAGCTCCTTACATTTCTTTACATTCCCATTTAATTCCATCTATCAATCCATCCTCTTGCCAGACACACACAAAATGACAATAACAAAGACCTACCAAATATTCCTAAGTGTGCTTAGAAATCGCGCTGTAGCCAAATCTCTCCTGCCCAGGTGCAAAAGTGGGCCTTATTTCTTAAGGCTAAATAGGATTTCTTTTCTTGCAGCGCAGGGCAGGTGACTTCTTAACGATCTTTAAGGAAAGAACCCGATAGAAGGAAAATATCCTTTTTAAATCCCATTTTCCTTCTCACCCCACACTGAGCTGTTACTATGGCAACATCCTACCCACTCGCGAACAGCTAAGTGTTGCTGTGAAGGTAACCAGGCCCTGCTTTTTCACTCAGAGAAGTGACTGCTGTTCATGGACCAGTTTTCCCTGAGTGTCTAAATTCTTCAGTTTTCTATGACATGCTTAATCTAGGGTTTCCTGTGGCTAAAACCCAAAATTCACTTCTAAACTCCTGACAATATAATCCCCCACACCTTTCAGAACTGAACTCAGTAGAAATGAATTTACATTTTGTTTTCTGTATGAATAACTTCTCTTTTAAGCATCGGCTTAAGTTTAGAAAAAACTCCTGCAAGGAAAACAATTTTGGAAAAAATCTTTCTGACTATTCCCCACCTCTTTTATCCTTCTTTCAATGTCTTTATTCAGTTGGTCCCTGAACAACACGGGGCTTAGGGGTCCTGACCCCCTGAACAGTCAAAAATCCACATATAACTTTTGGCTTTCCAAAAGTTAACTACTAATAGCCCGCTGTTGACCGGAAGCCTTACTAATAAAGTTAACAGTCAATTAACACGTTTTGTTTGTTATATGTATTATATACTATATTCTTACAAAAGTAAGCTAAAAAAAGGGCTTTTTCATAATTTCCACAGTTCTTCCAGATTTTTCCAATATATTGAAAAAAATCCATGTTTAAGTGGATCATAGTTCAAACTCATGTTGTTCAAGGGTCAAGTATATATATATATATATATATATATATATATATATATATATTTTTTTTTTTTTCCTAATACAGAGACTAAGGTCATAGGTATTCATGACCCCCGTCTCAGGTCTAACAAATGCTGACTTTGGTGGGCGGACATTTACATTTCAAATTTGTAAGAAGTAAAAGGTTACAGAATTAGCATCTATTCTGAAGTGTGTGTATATCTTTTCCATCCAACTAGTTGCACTTTTGGTACATATTTATGTGCAAGACTTTCTTTCGTTGGCTTCCTCTGAACTGGAGGCAGGATGGGTGCCAGACATCTGGGGCTGCAAAGGCATTACCTGGACATCTGGGAAGCTAAGGGACTCAGGACCTTAGCTGTCCCTGTACCCTTACATTTATTTGTTGGGCAAACCTTATAAGCTGGAGTTCAAGTTAACTTTCCCAAATGAGTGGGTGTATTATTTTAAAATAAAAGCATTCAAAGCAGAGGGTGATTTCTTGGGTCCCCTGAAAGCTCAGAAATCTACTGTTTTCTCCCCAAGGTCACACTACAAAGATGGTGGGTCTGAGATCTTGTCTGTTCAAAATAAAGTGATAAAGGGTCAATACAGAGAAGATGGTCATCGGTGTGGAGTGGATGGCTAACTTCTGGACATTATGAATGAGGCCATGAGGGCTCAGGTAAGAGCATTAGCTTGGATAAATGGTTGGTGGTTATTGATCTGGACCAACCTGACAGAAAATAAGTGCTGTGTATTATTGCTACAAGGACTTGATTTATACTTGCAATTTAGCATTTGTATGCTCAGTCAATTCTGTCAATATCAAGAAGTAACATACTAGTTTCAAAATCTGACGTTTGAATTTTGTCCCAGGATTTAGTGTGCCCTCTAAGCAAAAACCGTCAACCAAGGTCATTTGCCTCCAACGACAACTTGAAACACACGTGATCAGGGAGAAAACCAACCAATCAAACATGAAAAACAAATTAGGTTTCAGGGTTTACAAAAATAGATGACTTTTTTTCACCTGTTCTTACATACTCTGTCATGGCTCATCATGTGCCCCATGGCAAGGTTTTTTTACCGGAAGGAGGCAATTCAGAAAACACTCTGGGCCACAACACGTGAAATGTCTGCTTGACAAGAAATCTCTTTTTTTTTCATATTCACATTCCACAGTAAACTAAGTCAAAGCAAAAATAAAATGAGCTGACTGCTAAGCACAACGCAGTGAAGAGTACAGCTGCGGAAATCTGCTTGGGGAGTTGCTGAAAACTGGCGTCTAGACCTCAAAGAAGAAGTTAAAACCCACAGGAGGGGTTTGTCCTCCCAGAGGTGGCAGGCGAGGCCTTGAGGGAAGGCAGAGGCACTGGTTGTACTTCCAAATCCAGCAGTACTTTACAGTTTGTAAGGTCATTTACCCTTCCTCCCGCCTCCCTGACAGGTGCAGGGAATCAGAGCGAGCAGGAAGGGATCCTTGGGGAACTGAACGTCCTCGCTGTGTCCTGGTGCCTCCTTTCAGACGCACTGCCCCCTCCCACAGCCCCACCCAGGACTGCTGGTCGGTGTAGAGCCAAGGCGAGGTCTCCTGACTCTGCCTCCATCCCTCGGCCTCCCTGCAGCTGCCTTCCCCATGCGGTTCTCAGGAGGTAAGGAAAGGCATTTGGAGAGCATCTCCTGTCAGTCCTCTCTATCTGGGTGCAGAGCATGGAATATAAAGTTCCCAAAGTGACCTGATTAGCACAGATAGTGCATAAGGAAACTTCCTTCTTACCCTTTACTACTCTTTGAGGCAAGAGAGCTTGGGGATGCCACCTGTTCATGGCCCCTCTGAGGGACCCTGGTGCCCCAGCCCCTGCTCTGTGGGACCACCCATCCTTAGATGGCCAGTGACCTGTGATGTGGCATGACATAGAAGACATTCTGACCAGATTCCTTGTCTCAAAAACACGAGCAAGACAATTCCAGGAGAATGCGTGACTGACAGTGGTCGTGTCCAACACAGATAAATGTTGGAGGGGCTGTGATGGGCCATGTGCAGGCCGAGGTGGGCAGGGAGCAGCAGACACAGCGACCCTAGGTGGCCCATGAGTAAGACTTAGCGAATAAGAGGACTGCTTCGGTCCTCACAAATCTCTTGGCTAGTCCGCGTGGAGCCTTCAAAATAATTCTCTTAATTGTGTAGAAAACCTCAAATATTCTGAACTGCATTTATAAGTTCCACATATTCTTAAGAACTCCCAGTGTCAGATTTAAAATTTAATTTTTTTCTGAGGACTTAAATAACTTGTGGATAAATCAAAATTATAACTATGGTGAGCTTAAAAAGTTCTCTTAAAAGTCTCACTACTTTTTTACTAAAAGTTCAACTTACATGGAATATAAAGTTCTGTAAGTGGCCTGATTAGCATAGCCAGAGCAGAGAGGAAACTTCCATGTACCCTTTCCTACTCTTTGAGGCAAGAGAGCGTCAGGGTACCACCTGTTCATGGCCCTAATTGACTAATTAAGTCAGCAATGACTTAATTAGGTGTTTCAACATAAGGTCTGTTTCCTTAATTAAACACATTCTTTTAAATGTTTGTAAAATTCCGAGTATATGTAAGTTCCTTAAAATACCATACTAGTTCTTTGGTTTTGATTCTCTCAAACATTTCTCTACTTAATTTCAAATCTTTACAAAGGTAAAAGGTGATTAGCTACTAAGGAAACCATTGCATCATCTCACACAATAATTTTTAGGTTACGCTCCTATATTTTGGTGATTGTCTTCTCAGCTTGCTTCAAGTTATGATATAAACAGAAATTTTACCTGTGACTGACCCAGTTCTTCATGGTGACCCATGTAGGTCCCGTTGAGCTCTTTATATGGTTGCCATGGTGATAACTCCATAATTCCATAACTCAAAGGAGACGGGCATGCGGCCCTTGGCCTTAGATCCGAGGCAAAGATATAATGTCCCCACCCAGTTGGCAAAATCACTTGACTGAATTTGATGCTATTATGATCTTCAGATGTAAATGTATTTCTATCTCAAGATCTTTAGACTCAATCATATCCTGTATTCTGTCACATTTTATATGGGACCCCACACATTTTTCAGATATTAAAATGTATCTAATTACATTTTGCACATCTCTCAAGGCTTTGGTTGATAATTCAGTCACAAATTCTAAAGTCATTCCATTCAAATAATTCATTGGATGAGTGTTTAAAAAAAAAAAAGACTGGTCAATTCCTTATTGTCCGCGAGGGCTTGAACTTTGAATCAGTGAATAGTACTGAGTACTGGTAAGAGCGCTCTGCAGTCAGACTGGGCTTAAAGTCTTGGTTCCATTTATTTCTTACTCTTACCCACTATGGAAGAGAAATTCTTATAAAATTGTGTGTGTGTGCGTGAGACAGTACCCAGTTATTTAACCAAACACCACCCTAGGTGTTGCTGGGCAGGTAGGTGTCTGTAGATGGGGTAAGACCTACAGTCAGCTGACTCTAACTGAAGGAGGTGACCTCAGTGATACGAATGAGCCTCCTCCAGTTCAAAGACCTTAACTGAGGTTCCCTGGGAAGAAGAAACTCTGCCTTCAAACCCTAACATCAGGTCCTGCCCAGTTGCCAGCCTGCTGGCCTGCCCTAGAATTTGGACTTGCCAGCACCCCCAATCATTTCAATCAATTCCTTGAAATAAAGTGCTAGGAACAATGATACTGGATGGTTGCTGAATGCATGGATGGTGGATAGATGGATCGATGAAGGATAAACAAGTGCCCTGTGATCTGAGGGCTGAAGATGTGGCCCTCAAAGCTCCAAAAAGGGCAGATGGTACAATTGAGAAATAAAAAATCTATTTGCAGGTACAAATGTATTTCTAGAGGGAGGTTGGGTTCTGAAAATACAGAGATTGGAAATCCCCGGGTCCATGTGTGCTTCACCACACTATTTAAACTTGCATGATCAGGGGACTAATACTTTGTGGGCGACCACATACAAAAAACTTTATTAAAAAGGCCGTCCTCTTTTGTCCTGCCTTTGTAGCTATTTGGAAAGGGGATGATAATAATTAGAAGACCTGTGTGATTTGGAATCTCAGAGGTTGTGGGCTATTATGCGACACAAACTGAACTATGCTGCAGAAAATGACTACCTTCTGAATTACCTGGGATGCTGAAAACTCTGGAGAGAAAAACAGACTACTGTCTGTTGTAAGAATACTTAGAAGAACAAAGAGAGAAATACGGCTTTTTGTATTTTCAAATTTCCTTTGTTAAAAAAGGCAGCCCCCTTTCTGGAAATCTTTGGGAATAGAACGTAAATAAATCTGAGTGCAGGTGCTTATCTGTCTAAAGAAGGTCGGGTGTCTCTTATGCCACTTACAGATTTTAAAAACGTGTTGTCCTTCTTGAATCATGGTCATTATTGGAGAATATGATTGAAATTTTAATTATTAAGTAGGAAGAATTCTAAAGCACTTTCCCAAGGCGCCTGGTGCGCCTGGAGAGACAGACCATCAGCACAGCTGATGCGAACCTGGAGGCGAGTCGTCACAGCGCTGTGACCCCCACCGTGGGGGAGGCAGCAGCCTGTCTACCTCCTACTGGCTGCCTGTCTCCTAAAATGCCTGCACGCTGTTTACGCAGAGCCAGTGTTTAGACCAAATGCTCACTAATGTGAAAACATCAATTATTTCCTTCCTATATTTAAATGAAGTATGATCACCCTTGATTTAATAGCAAAGGAGCATTTCTAAGGCACAAAAGCATTTCAGCCATTAAGCACAAAGGTTATGCTTAAAATATACGCATGTTTCCTTCTCCTACAGAGCAATGGGGACTAAATTTATTAGCTCTGTGCTCCTATGATAGTAACTCCATGTCTGCTGAGTACTGGGCTATCTGTAGGCGGTTATCTAGGTAGGCAAGCTTGTCAAAGGAGAAAGACTTGGCCAGAAATTCTCAAGATTGGTTATGCTGACTCACTGGGTCTTTTGTCTAAACTTTCAATCACCAGAAGCCATTTTGGTATCTTTTTAAAGGTACAGTGACCGTCGTTACTTGGATAGCCTCAAATCCCTTCATCTTAATGGAAGAAGGATAGGAAAGAAAACAAGAACCAAAAACACCACCACCAGGAGTGATTTCAAGGCAAGGCTGAGTTTTCTAGAGCCGGCAAGTGCCTCCTTTGTTCAGACAGGGTCACGGGTAGGGCAGCGCCGTGGACGCCTGGAGGCCAGGGAACAAGGACCATACCTGCAGACACGGTGCATCTGCTCCTGCACTAGGTGACCACCACCTTGCAGGTAAGATTTATAGCCCAGCTTCATTACGCTGGAAACCCAACCAAACCAGGCAGTGTGTGTGTTGAAGGAGTCTCTTCCTGCCAGTGTGCAAGCTGTGGGAGATGCAATATTCTCTCTGAATCATCAGAATATTCTCAGAAATGTACTTGAGGTGACTATTAATTCCCGAATAGATTGTAAATTAAATCATCCACTTGGTTTTAGTTTATTTTTGAGAAAGTCCAAGCTATGCACTTGCTAGAATGAATCAGGGGTCTGCCTACAAATGTGGGCAAGCTTTTTATTAGTGGTGTGCAGCAAAGTTGTGAGGATGTATTTTCTGGACTCCCTTGATCTGTTTATAGGAAAGCCTGGAACCTCTGGCCTGCAGGACACTAGCACCTTCCTGATGATCCCCCAGCTTCTCAGAAATCCACCTCTGCTCATCTGCCTTGGAACTCGCTCACGAATGAGATATTCTCCTGATTTTCTCACCTCTGTTTAGAACTTCAGCTTACAGTTATGTTTCTTTAGGGTCTTAGGAAGCCGGCTAATGTGGTACCTTTCGCCACAATTATAATGGTTAAATTTCATTTTATCTTTGCCTCCTTCTCTTTCGCAGCTTAACAAAAGGCTCTCAGTGACTTGCCCTCTTGTGGGAGATTACAGGCCCAGAACTGGGTCAGCAGAGATCAGTACATTGAGAACCAACCGGCTCCTTGGTACCCACTTACTCCATGAAGATGGGATGATGGCCACTGACTGTGCGGGACACACTCATGCACCGAATCATGTATCCTTCTTTCCTTCAATTGCTCCACCATCCATCTGATCATCAACCGTGATTGTGTGCCCACAGGGTGCAGCAGGCACGGTGCAGGAACAGTAGAAACGAATATGAATGGCAATTGATCTGGCCCTCAGGAAGTTTTCTGCTTAGAGTGGAGGACAGATTTGGAGATAACACAGCCAAAGTTTATATAAAACTGATCTGTGCTATTTTATGCAGTTATGGTGTTTGCAATGAAAGAATTATTTATATCTGGGTAAGGAGGGCTTGATGGGCATGGTGAGTTTATAGAGGAGAGTGACATTGACCAAGAACTTGAAGAATGACTTGTCCATTGTTTGGGAGTAAAGGGCAAAGGAGGTGCAATACCCCTCTTGGTGGTCTTAGGTCCGACTGGACATTTAGGGTCACAGGATTGTAACAGGCCACACTTGGTACTGGATTCCTTAGAAGGATATAGGACAGGAAGCATAACACGCCAGCAGGGAGTGTCAGAGAACATGTCTTTGAATTCCTATGACCACTCAGGTTTGGGGAACAAGATCACATTGGTGAATGAGATTAGCCAACCTAGGATAGAAACTCCAGGTCCCAAATGTGCTAGTAAGAATTCCATGGACATAAGTTCCAGCTAGAGAAGCCATAACTGATTGATACCTCCAGGAGCATGCCTTCTAGGGAACTGTAGCTTCTCCGCTTCATTCACCGTTCTAGCTATTAAGATTCAACGTACCAATCAGGAGTCGTTTTTTATCAAGTTTCCAGGGAACAGAACTGAAGGTCAATTTGTCCTCAGAGAAGGAGAAAGACTTTTGCTAACCAATGGCCCAGAGGAAGGAGCAGTATATGAAGAATTCTGGGAATCTGAAAGAACACAGTGAGTTCCAGAACTGGAAAGCATTCAATGTGTTCAGTACAAGGTGTTGCTGGAAATGAGAGGAAAGGTCAAAGAAGAGGAGGTGTGAACAATGAGGCCAGAGGGTGAAGGGCTCAGAAAACAAACTAGGCCAAACTCAGGAGCTTAGATATTTAGTCTGTGAGGAATCGCAGAACAGGGTGTAGTATGACCATATTTCTGTGTGGTGATATAAAGCATGGAGTAGTGTGGAAACATGCTGAAGGGGGGAAGAGGACAGGTTATTACAGAAGTTGAACAAAGCATAGGGGGTCCCTGAGTTAACAGGAAAGAGGAGATAGATGCAAGAAACATTTACTGCTGGAATCAATCAGCAAATGATCAGCTGCTGGAGGTAAGAGTCTGGAATATGCCCATAGAAGATCACAGGTGCTACACACTGCAAAGAGTGAGATGGGAGGAGGTGGGGCAGGTTTGCACATGGGTGATGGAAGAGGTGGAAAAATGAGTTCAAGTACTGAGATCTTGCATTTGGCATGTTTATGAGAATTCCAAGTGGAAGAAACCCAGTAGGTAATTTGAAGTGTCATCCTGGGGCTCAAGAGAGTGATCTCATTCGAGACATCAACTATCCCAGGAATCAGAACCGCAGAAATAAATGATGTGGCCCAAAGGCCTTGGTTTGAGAAGACTGAAGGACCCAGGATGGTCCCATAAAGACACCAACAGTAAAATGGCAGGCAGAAGGTGAGCTTGTGATGCAGACCTTGAAGATACTATTGAAAAGGGGCTGGGAAGGCAGGTGAGAAGGTATTACAGAGGCTGGTGGAGGAGGGGGCAGTCAACAGCATCAGACATGGCAGAGGCTGCAACGAGATGGGTACTAATCAGGAAGGACCTAAATCGATATGATTGGTCTTCATCCTTGCACAATATTTAGACTGCATCTATGGACTGTCTCCTAGGATAATCAAAGTGTAGTCTATCTAGAGAGATCAGATCAAAAGTCAGCCTATGGTCATTTATATTTAACAACTTTACCTATGCAACATTCTTTTGATTCTAATCACAATGCCTAGGGAAGACCTGAGTTTCCAGCTATCTCTGTTTTATAAGCTGGCATTTTTCTGTCCACACAAGGAGGTATTTTAGGGCCTGATTTGGTATTCCGTTAATATTGTAGCACATGCTCTTCCATTACCTAGAAGCTAATGACTATCTAAATTAGTTATATGGCCCAAAGCAAAGATAAGGTGGTTAGTATGTTTGACCAGTCATTAAAGTGTGTCTTTCTGGGAAAATATCCTCTCAAGTAAAATGACACCATGAGGTTCTAGCAGCAGTATAGCTAACCCTTATTAAAAAGGTCTATTTTGAAAGTCTCCCCAGGGTAATCATATAAAAAAAGAATCAAAATTTAATATGTCATTAGCAGAGGCTGACTTGTTGAAAAAATAAGCTGAATTAGTTGAGAATTGCTGCTAAAACATTCTGTAGCTGGCAAAAATTACTCTGATTGTCTAGAGAATGGTAGCAATAAAAAATAGAGTATGTTTTGCATCCCAAAGTTGACATTCTTGAAATAATCAATGATTTTTGTTTAAAACTGGCTTAATATCTCTTGTACACAAGGACCATATCCTGAGGCCCATAACATATTCTATCTCCTCAATGAATCTGTTTGTTTTTAGAGAGAGGACTTAGTATAAACAAGGGGATACAAAGATCTTAGTCCTGTGTGGAATAGATGACAATCAGCTAGAAGTACCAGGAAAGCATAGAGTAAATTACTTATATAAATACTACATGAAGAAAACTGTGCCTAATGAGAATTCTGGGTCGAGCACTAGGTCTGCCATGCCTAGAATACCCGAGGCATCCAGCTTCACCACAGCCTCTGGGAGGTGACTGTCAGCTCAGTGCCACCCTCAGTGGGTATCTCTTCTGATGTCTCCCCCCTCCCATGATCAAGGACGACAATACCTTTTCAGTTTTCAAAATTATTATTCTTCACTTCTACTTGGCCTATTCTTCTGACCACCTCTCTCCCTAACCTGCTGTAGAATAATGTTTTCTAGAGATCAACTGAGTCCAAGCAGATATGAGAAACCCTAAATTGGCCGTTTAAATCCTGCCTATCTTTGATCTTGGAAAGACTGCATTTGGGATCCAGTAACACTTTCTGAAGATACCAACTACCATGATCTGAAGGACCCTTGGATCAACCTGCATCATGCCTACTAAATGCTTTTTCTGACCATTTTGGTATTCAGATAGAGAATATTCTAATTTTTCAGTCCCCACAGACTGAAATGTTATAGTTTAAGGCCAAATGTTTGTGATCTCTTAGCTTTTCAAGTCATTGTCTCAGGCGTTGTGGAGCATGTAAAAAGGGGCTGCAACAGAGACAACAGTATTACACTAGTCATTCATGTAGTAAAGACCTGCTTGAATGGGATCTGTGTCAGGCCACAGTGCTTCAGAGCTCCACTGACTGTGCTGTGGGATTTTTTGCTTATTACTGTAGCTCATCCTGAGGGGTGAAATGTTTTATGGTTTGCTTCTCTGAGTAATGATGACTTCTTAATATTAGGATTTTCTTTTTTTTATCATCTCACATCTAGCCTACATTTTCATAGTTTCTGATCCAAGTCTGCTGGAGATGAATTTCCAGCTTTTGTCAGTCTGAAAAAATGTGAGTTTTGGCCCTTATTTTGAGGAATGTATTTTGCTTGATAGGGAATTTTACTATGGCAGTTTTTTTCTTTCAATACTATAAAGATGTTATGCCATGGTTTCCTGGCCTGCATTTTTTTTATGACATCAGCCCTCATTCTCATCTTTGCTCCGTTGTATGTATCTCCTTTCCTCTGGCAGCTCTTAAAATTCTCTCTTTATCTTGGGTTTTCAGCATTTTCACTGTGATTTGTTTATGCATGGTTTTCTGTGTATTGCTCTTGCTTGGACTTGTAGTGCTTTTTGGATCTGTGATTTGATGTTTTTCATCAATTTTTGGAAAAATTTCCACCATTATGTCTTCAAGTCTTTCTTTACCCCATTATCTCTATAGTTTCCTGCTTGGATCCCAATTACATGTATGTTCGACTGTTTGATGTTATCCTGCAGTCTTGGGTGCTTTGTTGAATTTTCAGCACATTTTCCCACTTTGTGTTTCTGTTTGAACAGTTTATATTGACCTCTATTCAAGATCATTGATATTTTCTCTGCTCTTTAGTCTTCTGTTAACCAAATGAAAGACTTTAGTCAATCTTGAAAACATATTTTTAGCATTTCCAATTGATTCTTTTTCATCTCTCTACTAAAACTTCCTATTTAAATAAAACTTTCATCACTTAAAATATATGGCTTAACATATCAGATTTATTTTTAAATCTGTGTCTAATAATCCTCATTTCCATAGTTGGTTCTACTTCTATTGACTATTTTCTCTCTTGACCGCATTTTCTTGCTTCTTTGCATTTTGTGTAATTTAAAAAATTTTATGCCAGACATTGTGTGTAAAAGAACTAAGATAAATTACATTTTCTCCCTGAAGAGGGCATGCCTGTTTTCCTTTCATACTTTTGGTGTAGGGAGGTGAGTCAATCTGATCTATACCTGAGATGGATCTGGGCTTTGTTGCAACTTTAGATTCAGTTCACCACTGGTTTCAAATATTTTGAGGGCAGGATTGGGTCTCTACCTTCAGCAGGGCTTTGGATCTGATTATGGCCACCAGAGTCAGAGGTCAGAGATCTCTTTATTCTTGACAGCCTAGGCTCCAACTTTTCTAACCACAGGAGATCTCTTTCTGCTTTAAGCTTGGATGCCAGATTTCTGGTCAAAATGTAGAAATTCTCTTTGCTCGCATGTACTGTTCCTGGTTTTCTGTGCCACAGATCTATGTCCCTGCTGCTACCTGAAGGGCCACTGCAGTGCACTCAGTAAGGGTCAGGACTACACACAGGCATTTTTCTCAGCCACCCCTGCTCTGCCCCTGACCTTTGGAAGCCATTGCCTAGCCCTTTGTGAAGGCAATGGTGTTCCTGGTAGGGGTGTCTCTCTGTTTTCCTGCTAGGTCCCCAGTCTTTGGCAAACCCACTCCTGATGGGTTCAGATTCATTCTTTGGCTAGGGCGCTTTCAGATTCTACTTTGTTACTTCAGACCACAGATGTCTACTAAATGATCTTTAGAAGTTCAGCTAGTTCCTCTTTCTATGGCAGGTGTGTCCTTCCCCATTGTCCTGTCAGGTTTGAAAGTAAGTATGGGTCTTTCCTAAGAAGTGCTTGCCATTTCTAGTAATTTTAAATTTATTTAGCTTCCTTTTCAATCTCAGATCTCTGACGGGTTAAAAAAATCCCCTCAAATATATATTCTGTTTGACTTGTTATCATAGGCATCTAGAAAATATTTTAAAGTTTTTCCCTTTTCGAATACTAGTTCCCATTTTTGCACTCACCCACTCTGATCTGTTAAGGTAGAAGCTTTAACATTTCAACTTATTCAACTAACCCAGAGGCTGTGTATATTAGGACTTGAAAGTATAGTGTGCCTATTGAAAGATAAACCAGTACATCTCTGAGCTGTTCCATCCCTTCTACTGAGAAACACTCAAAGTAAGGTGAGAAACTAACCTTAAAGATATGTGCAGCCATACATATTGCTACAGCAGACATCTACACGTAGACACATGGAAATACAAAGACACTCAATGACAGGCTTTCTTAAAAGTGATTGACAGATTTATTTTAAAGCCACCAAGTATAGCACGAGACAGAGAGGAATCTCAGGGTTCTCTCAGCAAAATATGTGTTTGTCAGTCTTATGTACAAGTAGCTTCCTTTCTTGAACGCTCAAAAAAAGTTAGATAATGCTGGATTCTTATTATTCTGTTTCTGGTGGTGGGAGTAAAGCATTCTTTTTAGGGTAAAGGAATGGAATCTAGTCAAGAGACATATATCTGGAGCTCCTGTCTAGATTAGAGACCCCGTATACAAGCTGACCTTCTCTCTGCAATGTGTTCTACATCCCAGAAGCTATATTTGTTTGCCACTGATTTCATTTTTTTCCTCAATGTTGCATCTGGATCGAGAAGCCTCTCTTATTACTGTTCCTCAGTGTCCTGCTGATGAGGGAGCCGTTTGTGCTGATGAATGGCTGTCTTTTTAGATGTGCTGGGAAAGCGGCACTTTGAGAGAGACTTCTTCCATCTATGCCCTCTAGTCTTACCTATAATTCATCTATTCATTCGTCAATAAATGTCCCTAAGGGTGGGCTACATGGTTGGCACTGTGCCAGGCATTTGGTATAAATAGGTACATTCCAGCCCATAGGGAGTATATCAGTTATTAACTTCACTTGAGTTCGGTTTAACGTACACTTACCAAGTTCTCATATGTGCTGGCCTGTGGCATAATGATTATTCTGACAGGCTTCTCTCCATGAGCTTATAGTGCAATGGGAAGACATACAGGTAATTTCAGTATGATGTTTTAAAATGCAGATTGCTATGGGAGTGCAGACTGGGAGCTGCTAGGCCTAACTCAGGGAATATAGATAAGCCTGTCTGGAGATGGTGCTCCTGAGAGGAGCTTCAAAGAGTGTGTAAAGAGTGGCCAGGAGTGCTAATGCCAGTGCCTCTCCTTCATTAACAGAACTTCAGTGATGTGCCCAGAGAAAGACTACGCTTCTCAGCCTTACTTCTATTAGGCTGGCCAGGGAGCCAAGAGTGGAAGGCTTGGTGGGGCTTCTAGGAAACTACATGCTTGGAGATGGTTTTAGAAAGGAAAAGCCTGGGTCCCTGGTGAGCATGGAGGTCCTCTACTGTCCCTCAATTTCATGCTTCCAGCCTCTTTAATGTGAGAAGGAATAGTTGCCATTACTTCTGAACCCCTACCCTCTAGGTTTTTTTTTTTAACAGCCAAACCCAATCATAAACCTAAAACTAATGTATTAGGTGAAGCAAAGCTGGGAAAACAGAAGGTGGGGGCCTGGGAGAGGCAGTCTGTGAAGAGAGTTCCTGAGGGCAGGCACAGAGCCATGGCCAGCAGGCAGGCACCCCGTGGGTATAATGTGGGAGTTGGAGGGTGGTGGACACTGGTTTGGTTGTCTTGGCGACTCTGGGGAGGCTGAGGGAGTCCAGAGGAGGGAAGAGGCTTCCTTCCTAAGAATGAACAAGGCCGACCAAGCAGGCAGTGCCAATGAGAGGAGTGTCCACACTGCCCACACCTGCCCACCTCTCCCCGTGGTCTGCAGATCCTAAACCCTAGGCAGCAACACAGAGGGCTTACACAACCCTGAGCTCTCAACCATAATAACCCCCCAGAGTTCCCTTTCATTTGCAAGGGTACCTCAATTATGATAGTTATATTCCTAAAATATATGGGGAAGCATTTAAAAGTAAGTAGAACATTTTTAGTACTATAAGAATGAGTATTTTAAATACTAGGGACACACCTTCTGGATTCCATTCATATGATAAAGAATCTTTAGACAACCTAAATAACTATCCTCTGATTTAACTTATTGTCTCAAATTTCCATTTTCTTTTCTGTCTCTTCCTGACTGAATTGTATTTTTGTATTTGCTGTCACCAGAATTGAGTCCTTTGTCTTATTTCTACTTTATACTCATTCCCCACTTATTAACATGTGCTTATTAATATTTTTAGGAACTTAAGAAGAAATTCATTCTTTTCTGGAATCTGCCTGCCATCATCTGTGATTTTTTTCAAGCACTCTGATTTCAGGAATGCCAAGGTTTAAGTGAGGGGCCACCTCAGGAGATGTCACCTTTCCCCTTCTCCCGGACCCATGGCCTAGGGCTACTGGGTACTTGGCTGTCCACGACTCATTCAGCCAATTGGGAGGACCCAACCCTGGCATGGTCGTGCGTGTTCCTCTCAAGAAGCAGAACCCCCCCCCCCCCCACAGGAGCGCTTATTTGTTTAAGGTTGTCTCATGGGAACAGCTTAAGGCCCTCACTCCATCATTCCTGTCATCACACTAGTGTAGCCTGGCCCTTCTCACATGACACATCAGATACTAACACTATTAGCTGACAGAGGTGACTGCACCCGAAGCCCCTTCCTTTCATTTCAAGGCCTAACCGGGTACAGACGGGAGCTCCTCATCAGCGAGGTAAAACTGCTTGATGTGTTTTTTTCCCAGTGACTCCTCACCAAAATGCTACCAAAGAGGGAAACTTGGCATACAGTGACAGACAGAATAATGTCCTCCTTCCCCCTTCTAATCTCTGGAGCCTGTGCATATGGTGCTTCATGTGGCAAAAGGGGCTTTGAAGACATAAGTAAGGATCCTGAGATGGAGAGACTATGCTGGATTACCCCTTCAGCCTGTGCTCCAGGTACCCGCAGCCCAGAACCCCCTGCCCGAATGGCTCTGGCCTGATCCCAGGGCTTGTGCAGGCAATAGACTAGATGTTGTAGGGATACAAACCCCAAACACAGCCCAACCAAGATAACAAATCATCAACACATGGAAAAGAAAACAACGGAGACCCACGGCGTGGTAATAAGGAATGTGTCCCTCTTGAGCATTGCCATTAACAACTTAAAATAGATCTCGATAGAATGATGAATTAATTTTATATGATCTTGAATCAAAAACAGTATAAGGGCTCAAAAGCATTTCCCAGCAGTCTGAAATCACAGACAAATCTAAGATTAACAGAGCAAACTTTTATACAATGGTATAAATAGAATGTGTATAATAGCTGAAATGTCTGTGGGAGCCAGGGCTTAACAGCGGCATATGTAACAAACAGAACTGGTAGCATAATGTGGCTACAGAAATTAAATTAATCATAGGTAACATTAATGGAAAGAGAAAGTGCAGAATAAAGGAATGGATAGTTGTCCTTTGCTATACTGTGGCAAGACTTTACCTGGATTCCATTTGATTTAACATTAACTTAGAGAGACACTAAAAAATACTGTAAGGAAAACAATTCCATTCACAATTGCATCAAAAAGAATAAAATACCTAGGAATAAACCTAACAGAGGAAGTGAAAGACCTATACCCTGAAAATTACAAGACACTCCTAAGAGAAATTAAAGAGGACACTAACAAATGGAAATTCATCCCATGCTCTTGCCTAGGAAGAATAAATATTGTCAAAATGGCTATACTGCCTAAAGCAATCTACAGATTCAATGCAATCCCTACCAAATACCAACAGCGTCCTTCAGTGAACTGGAACAAATAGTTCTAAAATTCATATGAAACCACAAAAGACCCCGAATAGCCAAAGCAATCCTGAGAAGGAAGAATAAAACAGGGGGAATTATGCTCCCAGACTTCAAGCGTTACTACAAAGCTACAGTAATCAAGACAATTTGGTATTGGCACAGAAACAGACCCACAGACCAGTGGAACAGAATAGAAAGTCCAGACATTAACCCAAACACATATGGTCAATTAATATATGATAAAGGAGGCATGGATATACAGTGGGGAAATGACAGCCTCTTCAACAGCTGGTGTTGGCAAAACTGGACAGCTACATGTAAGAGAATGAAACTGGATTACTGTCTAACCCTATACACAAAAGTAAACTCAAAATGGATCAAAGACATGAATGTAAGTCATGAAACCATAAAACTCTTAGAAAAAAACATAGGCAAAAATCTCTTAGACATAAACAAGAGTGACTTCTTCATCAACATATCTCCCCGGGCAAGGGAAACAAAAGCAAAAATGAACAAGTGGGACTATATCAAGCTGAAAAGCTTCTGTACAGCAAAGGACACCATCAGTAGAACAAAAAGACATCCTACAGTATGGGAGAATATATTCATAAATGACGTATCTGATAAGGGGTTGACATCCAAAATATATAAAGAACTCACGCACCTCAACAAACAAAAAGCAAATAATCCAATTAAGAAATGGGCAGAGGACATGAATAGACACTTCTCCAAAGAAGAAATTCAGATGGCCAACAGGCACATGAAAAGATGCTCCACATCACTAATCATCAGAGAAATGCAGATTAAAACCACAATGAGATATCACCTCACACCAGTGAGGATGGCCAACATCCAAAACACAAACAACAACAAATGTTGGCGAGGATGTGGAGAAAAGGGAACCCTCCTACACTGCTGGTGGGAATGCAAATTAGTTCAACCATTGTGGAAAGCAGTATGGAGGTTCCTCAAAAATCTCAAAATAGAAGTACCATTTGACCCAGGAATCCCACTCCTGGAAATTTACCCTAAGAATGCAGCAGCCCAGTTTGAAAAAGACAGATGCACCCCTATGTTTATCATAGCAGTATTTACAAAAGCCAAGAAATGGAAGCAACCTAAGTGTCCATCAGTAGATGAATGAATAAAGAAGATGTGGTACATATACACAATGGAATATTATTCAGCCATAAGAAGAAAACAAACCCTACCATTTGCAACAACATGGATGGAGCTAGAGGGTATTATGCTCAGTGAAATAAGCCAAGCTGAAAAAGACAAGTATCAAATGATTTCACTCATATGTGGAGTAGAATAACAAAGAAAAAAACTGAAGGAACAAAACAGCAGCAGACTCACAGAACTCAAGAATGGACTAACAGTTACCAAAGGGAAACGGACTGGGGAGGATGGGTGGGAAGGGAGGGACAAGGGGAAAAAGGGGCATTACGATTAGCAGACGTAGTGTTGGGGGGCGCGGGGAGGGCTGTACAACTCAGAGAAGACAAGTAGTGATTCTATAGCATCTCACTATGCTGATGGACAGTGAGTGTAATGGGGTATGTGGGGGGGACCTGATGAAGGGGGTAGTTCAATAACCATAATATTGCATATGTAATTGTAGATTAATGATACCAAAAAAAAAATACTGTAGCATATTGAGAAGAAGTTTCTTCTTATATGAGAAAGTTTTGAAAAACCTAATCTAAAATTTCAGCTTTTGTTCAAAAGGATGCACATATGTCTGTTTGGATGATGGTATTTGGCAGAGCTGGCAATTCTGCAGTCGGCAAGGGGTGCCATGAGCTGTAAACATGTTTTTTATTTTCACATCAGGACACAGGTTTTCTGCGTACGCCAGGACAGTGGGGGATGGGGGGAGGTTGAGTTTAGCTAGATAAGGAAAACACTGTAATAATTAGAATTGTTTATATGGGACAAATACCTTTACAGGAGAATAAATCTTCACTGTAGAAGGTGTTGGAGATTAAAGAAACCCCATAAGCGGACCTATTATCCTTGTGTGAGTTTGAAGAGAAAGGAGGGACAGGTGGCAGGCACCTTTATAATAAATGATATAGTGAAGTTGGAGAATATGATTTATGCAAGCAGACTAGTGATTTTCTAATACTGAATTCCAACACTGAAATTCTACCCCTCTAAGCACAGGCAGAGCTACGTTTCCTGAAAAAAAGCGGAATCCATGGTCTCTGCAGAGGGCCTTCCCAAGACAAAAATGGGAGCAGAGCATGACCAGTTCATTCTTTCCAAAGTTACCATTATGTCATGCTCTCTCTTCTCCTGGAGTAGGATGGATTTGAATGATGGCTCCATCATATACCTGCACCATGTGACCTCTGGAGGTCAAATGAGAAATGAATCAGTCTCTCTGCGGAGGGCCCAGCACAGTGCCTGGTATGTGGCCAACTCTCGATAACCCTTAGCTGGTTGGATGCCCAATTGTCATCCTCCACCACCTTATCCTTCCTATTTCAGCTGCAGGTTGAGTCTTTGCTCTCCTAAAGCACTGGGGCTGTTAATGGCAGTCCACAGAGTTTGTGAACTCGGGTGGGAAAAATTATATATTTAATTTCACTAGCTTCCACATGAAATTAACCATTTCAAAAGCTATGAATGTAGGCAAAAACATCAGCAATATTAGTGGTATCTGTGACTTTGTCATAAATAAGAATCACAGATACCTTCATATCATATTAGAGTTGTTATAGATTGCTTGAAATATCCTTTATGTTCGTTATCCCTTCAATTGGCAGTAGACTGCACGTGATTGACACCTTGCCCGTCTGTGTGATGTAGCTGTAACCTGTAGGCCAGTGCAGGCGTCGTCTCCTCGCACTGGTGACCCAGACACAAACTTACTGCTTCCTGGTATCCTTAACCACAATTGCTGCTGATCCACGAGGAAGGAGGGGAGTCAAGTTCAATTCTACAGTTTAATGTTCTCCTTCCAACTGGGCAGAGCATGCTTTGCACTGACATGTCTTTGGACAATAAGATTTAATTTTAACTTGCTTATGTTTTTAATGTATTGACTTGTTAATTAATGCAGTAGTAAAGAAGCACATATTACAAATCACAAACTTAATTTTATTATTTTGATAACTGGACTTCTGTTGAATTTTATGTATTTCATTTTATGCTGTTAAAAAACATTACTCTAAGATAATGTCCGAAGTTTTCAACAAACTACCAAAGGGTCCTTGGCACAAAACAGCTAAGGACTCTTTACTAGGAGTTTGCTATTAAGAAAATAATTGGATTCAAAGGAAAAGTTGCACTTCTGACACATCAGTGGAAAATCAGAATTTAAAGAATGTGGCTGATTTGTGCCTTGTGTTGTATGTACGTCAGGTCAAAAAATTGATAGAACAATAAAGAATTTAGCTGTATTTGGTAATTTTCCTCTCCAAGGGTCTTATTGTAAGGTCGCTTTTTCAAAACTATAATTGGAATTGTTTTAAAAGAGAACCTAGCTCAGATACGGAAACCAAATGTTCAGAATGTTTTTCCCTGAGAAAATTCAATTATTTTTAAAGTTTCCAAACCATGTTAAACATTTTCTTACAGCATAAGAAGTGATGGAAGTGTTCCCCAGTGTTGATGGTGGTGATTAAAAAGGCCGTTAAAAAAGGCTGCCAGGGGAAGGGCAGTTGTGGGGAGGCAGGGCTGCTGGAGGCAGAAGCCACCGATGGTTTCCTTGGCACAGGAGGCCGAGTTACACAGCGATCAGTTTCTGAGAACGCCGGAGATGTGCCGGAATTAGTGTGAAATCTCTACACTCTTTGGCTCTGACTGGGGCACTCCATAATTACGACGAAATGAGACCATGCTTCCCCATCTCACACCCTCTGTGAAGAAGTTATCTAGCATGAAAAGGAAGGGAATGGAAATTGAGAGCTGGCTTATAGGAATAAGCAGTGGGTGAGCTGAGGGGAAACGGCTTTGATGCAAACCAGCACATGCAGTTCTAATGAGGCAGTAAGGCTGGCGAGGAAGTGAGCATAACGTCTGTTAATTAACTTGGGCGATGCTGGATAGCGAGGTATCCTGAGGAAAAGCCAAGAGCACTTAACTCACCAGTGTGGTTAATTATTAGAGAACATTATTGCTCATGGGGAATTTCCTACCTCGCATTTAAAAAAGAGATTTTGCTTTACAGGTGTTAGAAACATCAAGCGATACTTCTTGCAGGCGATTGGCAGCTTGTGTGGGTGTTGAAAAATTGGTTGGGAATTTCATTTAGTACAAGGTTAATGAGTAAGGGTTAATTCAGCTGCGACACAGTAGGTCAAATTTATCTAACTTCAGGTGGGAGATGATCACAGAAAATATGAAAGACTAAATTGCTTTGGTGTTTTTATATAGAATACTTAAAAAAAATAACTTTTATTTTTCTGCCTGACAGATGAGAGACTATGAAGATTAGGGAAGTTAGGTATTTATGTCCTATATTAGAATTCATAAGCACTACTAATATGAGAGCTATTTGGATCATGGCACTGCTTCTATGAAGAATGTTATACAACTCCTTCCTCGCCCTCAGTATAATCGGGGAGGGAGGGGACACGCGATAATATTAGGTCTGATGGAATGGAAGGTAGGGAGAAGATGCCGGCCAGTCTCCAGGCAAGGAAGAATGATAAGGAAGGTGGCCTCGAATGGGCAGATCTGGTACAGGATAAGTACATCATTGTACCTGTCTTGCATCATAGTGGGCTGAATTAACAAAGAAAAACTGCAACGTTGTTCCATCTTAGATCTTCTAAGGACGATGAAATGACACTATACGTGGACAGATTAAGGATGTCTTTTCCAAAGTTTGGGCCTGGTTAATTTGCTCACAGGTAGGTTGACCATATGATTTATTGTTTAACTGCACAATTTTGAGAGTGAAAAGGAGTATATTGTAAGTACTCCAGAACAATAGGCATAAACCAGCCTGTCTTGGGCAAAACAAGATGTGGTTGTCACCACTTCTTACCCTATAGTTCCATACTTACATGGTATTTATTCATATACATTATACCTCCCCTTATAGTACCACTGGAATGTGACATTAACATGGCAGTTGTATGATTTTATTACTATTACTTAAAATAACACAGGCCATGTTATAAAATAAATAATATTAACAATTACTCTTGACTATTATTATACTTTCAGATATGCTAGTAATTAATTTGCAACATACTTTTGAAAGGATTATTTCTTTCACTCCTCAAAATAGCTGATAAGTGGCCTCGCCAAAAAATTCTGAATGATTTATCAAATAAGCAACTAAATAAGCTTTATGTAGATATACTCATGAAATGATATTTAGTCATTATACATAACAAATATTTAGAATAATCTTTAATAATCAGAAACCGGACTTTACTTCTGTAAAAGTATTCTACAAAAATAGCCGAATAAATACAAGGAGCTTTATGCATAAGAATACTTTTTGTAATGTTGCTTATAATAGCAAAAATGTTTAAGGCTCATTTACAGGTAGTTCATTCAACAAATTATGATACATTAATAAAATGGAACACTAGCAATTAAAACAGTAGGCATGGAATGCAACAATACAGGTAAAAAAGAAAAAATATGTATTTGCTTATGTATGTATAGAGTATTTCTGGAAAGAGAGCAACTGCCAAGCGTTTACCTCTGGCAGTTCCTCTGTAACTGTGGAAGGGAGGACGGGGGTAATAAATCCTAACACGCACCATGTGATTGCATATCAGGTGATTATCCCAGTGATGATGTTAAAAAAATAGTGTTATAACTACAGTTATTACGCACATGCCCATGATACAGCATTTAATAAAACACTACATATAAATTAATATGTAAAATGATACCAACATTTAAAATTTTTTCAAGGGTGGGTATCTTAAAATGCCTAGAAAGACAAAAAAAATGAGTGAGTACTATTGATTTTACGGCTTTGTAGGTTGACTTTGAACTTCATCTTGTTCAGATGTATTATGATAATGTTTTACAGTCAGAAAACACACAGCAATGCCACTTCCAACTTGGGGAAGTGCAATGGAAGCATCAGCAATGCTGGTTAAGGGCTTTGGTGCGGTCAGGAAGGATTTCATCCCTCTGCTGCAACACTGACTTTCTCAGCATATGCTCTGTCCCCAGGGAAGACGACAGGCCTGGCATTCTTGAACTTGTTGGAAAATAAGATAATTAGGACTTCTTTTAAAGGACAGCCTATTTTGCTTTTAGGTAATTTGGTTTGGGTTTGTTTTAGGAGAAATGTGAAATCTTGAAATGTACTCCAAAGCGTGGCTTGCAAGCAGCAGGTGTCAATAGGCAATCCACGTATTGTGACCATGTTGGCTGTATTCCCTGACTGTCCCAGCTCTCTGCCTTCCGGGTATGGGGAAGGAATGCACTTCCCCCCGAATGAATGTTAGATAAGGCCATAGGGGTTGCCCTGGACAAAAAAGTGTGAACAGAAGTGACAAGTGTCACTTCTGGGTGGGAGCTTTAAAGACCCACCATTCTCCCTGTTCCCTTCCCTTTGGGGTGGAGATTAGGGAAGTCCAAGGCAAAATGAGTTTCCTTCAGACTAGGTCCCTGAGTGACTAGGATGTGCAGAGCATCTTTCTGATTTGCCCTGGACAGATAACATGAGCAAGACATAAGCTTTGGTTGTGTTAAACCAATGAGATGATAGAGAATTAGTATTACTGCAGTGTAACCTAGCTTCTCCTGACTATGTAATTTGCAGAGTCCAGTGAAAATAAAAATACAGAGGCCCTTGTTAAACAATTATTTAGCATTCCAAGATGGTGACAATGGAGCACTAGGCCACGGGGTGGTCCCTCTGAGCACAGGGCCCTGTGTTACTTGGCAGGTCACATGCTCATGAAGGCAGCTTGATTTTCCCATTTCACTATCACAACAATCCTGGAAAATGGGCCTTAATTCCTTTATTTCCCATAGAGCTGGCTACCAGCCACTGAACTGGGAAATGTCGGAAATGGAGTCTGACTGCACTGGTATTATTAATATTGCTGTAATGGGTCTTCTGTAGGTTGAGGAATCTGGGCTTGAGGGCATTAGAAGACAGGTAGCCATGGGGGGAGGCAGACAAGATTAAGGAAATACCGGGGAAGCAGATAAGATTTAGGAAACACCGGGCCCTTTGCAGACAACCACCTAATCAGGACTCTCAGCAGAAGGTAAGAGAAGAATGAAAGAATAACTCATTACATACTAAATGAATGTTTCTTTTGCCAGAAAGTATAATTAGCTATTTCAATCCTTTATCTGAAATACCTGCATCAGCATATGCTAAAGAGTATCAATAAAGAAAAGCAGACATAGCTTTTAATTTCATTGCTATAACTAATTAGCATTAGAGAAACCATTTTCATAAGCAACGTGCTAAAGACCACTTGGTAAGTGGAAACAAAAGCTGCTGGTGTCGCTTTCCCCATGGCAACGGACACGGGAAAGGGCAACCCAGAACTAAGTGGGGGTCCTGGGGTGAGGGACGGAGGCCATTTGCTCTGAGCAGCCGTGAAGACCCGGGTGGGCACTGCCCTCCCACTGGATAAATCACAAAGAATATTGGAATATTCAAGTCAAGGCAGTGTTTTGAACTACACACATTCACATCACTATTGAAGTCTTTTGTATGTATTCCTTAAAAGTGATCCAAAACATGTTAAAGCTATTGTGAAAAAAAGGCTCATCCAATTAAAATCACACGTGTTTTCTTTGGGAATGTCTATCATCCCTCCTACCTTCTACTTTGCCGCATGGAAGAAAGCAGGCGTGGGTCATATGGCCTTCAGGAAAGGTAAAGAAAAGATTTGTCTCAAAAAAGAGGGTAGGTAAAAAAAAAAAGCAGCAGGTGTCAATTAACTATGGGTTTCAAGATATGGAATCTACCACTCTCTTTGAGCTACGAAAAGAAAGAAGGGAAAGAAGGAAGGGAAAATGAAAAGAAAAAGGTATCTAGTTTCTTACAGTTAGTTTAGAAAACTAGTGTGACACTGGTAAATGAAAAAGTTCATTTTGGAAGAAAATGCAACACTAGCATAATTTAGCAATGACGGATTCATGATCACTCAAAAAGAAAAAGGTAGGTGATTTTCAGAGATACTTTATCACGATTAAAATTGTTAAAAAACATATCCAGTTTTGAAAACTGTATATTCAAAGAGATAAAATAAAAACAAGAAGAATTTAACTTATGTTACTCAACTATTTTTCACATCAAATGATAAATCTAAACTTTTATGGTGCAAATAGTCATTTTAGGAAGTGTGTGACATAACATATACATTCCACTTTGTAATGCTGACTCTTTAAGGAAAATTTGTTGGTATGCTAGTGTACTAGGTTATGTTAGGATCAAAATAATCTCCCTCAAACTTTACAGAGAATTTGACCTTGCTCTACTATTGGGTCAAGAAAACAATTGTTACTAGTATGAATGTGAGTAGATATATGAATAATATGAATGAGTATTGTGAGAGAAATACAGCCATTATAGATTAGCTAGTTAGCTTGAGAATTGGCTTTTTAAAAACCTGTTCCTCCCTATATAATTTTGAATATTTTAGAAAAAATTGGGAGAAAGTTCAACTGCATATTGGATAGTCAGGGAAGCATGAAGAATGCCTTTGATGGTACTGTTAATTCCCTGCAAGTTAGTCTGACTTTCAGTGTATTTGACTTGTCTGAGTACTTGACTGTCCTTGACCGTGAGGCCAGGACACAGCTAATGACCCCACTTCTGGCAGTGTCTTTTTTTTTGCACAAAGGTTAATTGAGTTTTTATGAGTTTTGCAGAGGACTTCCCACAACTTTTTTGTGTGAAAATAAAAGGCCACCTTATAGCAGATTTATAATATGACTTTCATAAGCATTTTAAGTATTTGAGCTTAGATTTTCAGTAACTGTGTGGCATATTTAATATTTTATAGTTTCTGAGAATTTCCATAGATATTCATTCTCAGCATCTTCATGGAATTTAATCTCGAAGTCTGGTGTTTCAGAATCATTCTCTCTCAGATTCTTTTTAAGTTTGAAAGTGAATTTGGTTTTGGGAAGGAATGATAGAGACCAAATTCATGGGATTTCTCAGCAATTTCTATGTGTGCAGCAGACAAATAGTATTTCTGATTCATGACAACTGGCAATTTGGGTTTCAAAAAAAACACAAAACTCGCCTATTGTTAACCTGGACTTGCTGAGAGTTACATGAACTAGAGCTAAATATTTCCACAGTCACACATTAATTAACTGAATTGGCTTTCTTTTTGAGATGATCACCTTTAAGCTTTAAACCTGCTAATAGTTATATCAGCTGTTCCAAAGGCTCAGTTTTGCCTTCCCCCTGAAAACTCAGGGTAAAGATTGAGGGTGGTTGAAAGATTTGTTAATGCCTAAGTGCTAATTGGCTCCAGGGAGCTTGCCTTGGCATTCTGCCAGGCTTCCTCTAGAAGGTTAGGGAAGGGGTAATAGCCAATAGCATATGGACTTGCATTAATTTTCAGCATATAAACCAAGGGAACATCCGTGGAACTCACTGATGTTTAACAAGCTACGATTCTATCCTTACCTCAAACATCACATCCCTGAAGGTGACATCCCACTAATGGTTCTTTCCCCGCCTATAGACAGCACATTAGTAGTTCAAATAGGCTATTACTCATTGTAACCTCTTTTATTTATCTCTTAGGGCTTGGGAGTGGCAAATTAAGGACATGGCAGGAATTTAGTGTGAAGAAAACTTTCCTGGTTTTCGCGCATGGCCATTGTCTGACTGCCTGTGACTGGCCTTCAGCCCACAATCCTTTTGCAATGCTGAGAAGCACTGTAAACCTCCAGGTGGCCAACAAATCTGCAGAAAGGCTCTGTACTTGTTATTTGTATACTTTTTATTATTACTAATAATAATTAAGATGCAATAACTAAGTGTCCCAAATGCTCAACAGGCATTGATCAATCTGACTTTCCCAATGACCCTGGACCAGGGAGATAGGTCCTGGGATTTGATCCTTTTAAAGATAAGATGACTGAGACTTGGAAAGCTTAGACAGCTTTCCCAGAACAAGTGGTGGGGACAGAGTCAGATCTAGATGCAGGCACCCTGCCTCAGCGTTTCTCAATTTGGGCACTGTTGATGTTTGGGGCAGGACGATTCTTTGCTGTGGGAATGTCCTATTCATTGCAGGATGGTCAGCAGCATCCCTGGCCTCTGCCCACCAGATGCCAGCAGCACCCCCAGTAACGACAATCAAAACTGTCTCCAGATATTGCTAAGTATCCCTGGGGGTCAAAATCCCTTGCAGTTGAGAACCACTGGTCTGACTCAGGATCTCTGCTCTTAGAGGCCTGGCTCTGCTGCTGACCAGATTCCCTGGATCTAACTGGTTCCTTGCCCATTTCCTGGAAAGACGAATCGCTTCATGCTAGCACAAGTAGGAAAGGAACCAGTCAGATCAGCTCACATGCAACTTCTACTGACCAAGCATATTGGTCACCTATGAGCTGTAAGAATAAATTTGCATAGGCCAGCATAATATTTTCGATAAATCAACATTCAGACTATGACACATCTATTAATGTTTTCTGGAGTCTATTATGTACCAAGTCAGCCATTCAAATGACTATATATAGCCTTAGGTCTTTTCATAAAATAAATTTGATTTAATTCAGTAGGCTGGAGAACCTATTATTTCCTGGTTATCCAGTGCTTGGTGGTGGGTATAAAAAAATGGTTTTTTCTGTCAGCTAATTCTTGTACTTTCCCCATTAATTCTTTCATTAAAATAAAACCCATTTATTTCCCTATTTCTAATTCATTTTTACCCTTTTTTTTTAAATTGGAGTATAGTTGACAAAATGTTATATTAGTCCCACATACTCATTTTTGTTCCTGCATATATTCTCTAATGGACAACATGAACACCCAAGCTGAGCTGTTTTTATGGTATGATAGTTGTAAATAGTAATAAATCAAGTTATAAATGAGAATATTTCTAATATCATACTTAAAATATATTTATTTAAAACCCATGGGCCAGCTTGCATTTCCCTGAAGCCCCCTTAATTTATATAGGATGGGTTACAAGGAGGGCCAGGGTCTCTGAATTTTAGACGCAGGATACAAAAGACAGGGGTCACCGCTTGGAATGAATTGATAGGAAATCACTATTTTCATTCTTGGAAAGATTTACTTGAGAGGCTAAAAAAAAGCTCAAGTAGAGAGATGTCTTCTGGGAGAAAGAGAATATATTCTGGACAGACCTGGAATAATATGGAGACTTAGAACAATCATATTGTCTTGCAAGGTGACTAGGAATTGCTTTGTAGTAAAATTTCATGGGATTAGAAAACACACTTTTAAAGTATAGAAAAATAAGCTTAACTTTAGAAACATTAATTCATCTATTGAGAATTTAAAACATAAACTATACACCTTATACTGTCAGGTTCTATTAGGTTTAAACTATGATTTTATGGAATGTACAAGTTAGAAGATACCTTGAAGATTATCTAGAAGAGATGTTCATATTTTAGCAAATGAAATATTATCCAGAAACTCAGTTTTTTAAAAGAAATAAACAAATCTTTTAAATAAATTGAATTTATTTTTGGTGAGCACAAACTTACTAAATTCAGTGTCATAGAAAACAGATGTAATCACATCTTATTTAGTTCTATGTTTTGTTCAGTTGTCTCGATCAAGCAAATGCTAATACACCCAGATCAGTCATGGCGAATAGTAGTTTGTTTTTTTTAATAGCTCATTTTGAAATTTCAGGATGCTTTTATTAAACAGAAACTTTAGCCCAAGTATTAACAACATTACGTCTTTTTTAGTTTCTGTTTTAAATGTGTTGCTTCTGTTATAGTTTATAAATAGATTAAACTATATTTAAAGACAAAATTGAAGTCAAACTTCATCTATGTGATCCTAAGAATTTTAGGGGCATATTTTGACAAGTGCTTAGTACAACTTTTCACATAAGAGATGAGTTAACAGTGACATAGAGAAATCATGGGTCCAGGGTCACATGGTGGCAGGGCGAGGACTAAGAAAGACTCAGGCCTTCTGCCTTTCAGATTTGCCATCTTTTCGGTTCAGACTTCCTCTATTATTAAATTACTTAATTTATCAGTGCAAAAAGAAAAACCTTAGGGATGCTATTAGCAATTTACTATTTCCAGTTCTTTTGGGAATCTGTTAATTGTCCTTTCATAAATGCTCATTATGATTAGGACTTTGATTAAATGTAGTAGTCTAGAATTTATATAATATTACAGACATACTTAATATGAATTTAAAGTACTGGAGCACCATTAATTGTGTTAAAATCTTTCAACAATGTACTACGCACTTCTAATCAATCAAGGATTTATAAGAACATGCTTTGTGCTTGCATGACCTGGCTTTCCCCTCAAGGAGATTACAGTTTAATTAAGGAGGGCTCATATTTGAAGCAATAAATATCAGTGTATGAATAATGGTTCAGAGGAGATGAAGGTTGGCTTCATGGAGGCTGGGCACACTGTGGTAAAGGATGAGTATAATTTGGGGAGAGGGGAAGGAGAAGGATCGTCCAGGTGAGTGGCCACCTAGGCTGGCTGACTATGACAAGTGTGGTATGAAGGACAGCACATGGATGCTGCTTAATTCTCAGGGAAATTCTGACTTACGTATCTTTGCTCAGCCTTTCACAGAGGAGGCATTGGGGCACAGAGCTTCAGTTACACAGCTGCTGAGTGAAGGTACTGGGATTCAGCCCAGGTCTGAGACCCCATGCTTTCTACTCCACCCTACTGCCCCCTAGTCTGTGTGAGCCAAGCCAGGAAGGAAGGCACTTATGGGAAAGGAAGTGTCCAGGATAAAGGGTGTGTGTTGGGAAGGTACTGAGACAGGCCTGGAAGTCCAGGAAAAAGACTTTAGATAATATTCTAAGGTTATATAATATTGTAGTGCATCTAACTCAGGTTTTGATGGTCACTTAGGTAAAACAACCTCTTTTATGTTGGCAAACAAATGAGATAGAACAGGGAAGTGAGACTAGGGTTATGCCAGTATAAAATCTCCTTAGCCTGTGAAATGGCCCAGTTTAATTCCTTAACTTAATCCATATAGATTAATATGCTCTTCTTCCTCTTCTTCCAGTTGCCTTAATCAACTAAGTAACTTGTAACCAGGACAAGAACCTATGTGGGTAAATAATGCCGAGATCTGGATCAATACAGTTACTTAAATAACCTAATTCTTAAGACAAAACTTCAAAGGGATTATTAATCACCTGTGTACATCATGCCTTATACTGACCCTTATCCAAAAGGCCCTTAAAACCCCAAACCGTAAACCCTTAAGTGCATCTCCTGAGATACCTGCACTCCCATCTGAGTGTGTACTGTCTTATCAAATAAACTTTCTTGCTGCATAAGTCTATTACACTTGTCTCTGAATTCTTTTTCATAATAAAGACAAGAACTCAATGACCGCCACCTCTGGTGATATGTGTCTTTATCACTGTGCTATTTCATTCAGCTTTCTAGTCTTCACACAACTATTTCCCTCTGCCTGATTTATTTCAGGCCAGTATGGAAGTTCTCAGAACATAATATAATTCCATCCAGTGCTCTGAGGTTCCCCCAAACTCTGGGGTGATAGAGATATAATTCCTGCACGTGCAGATCAAGTAGACGCTGGACACCAGGTGATTCAGGTTTTAGGAGTTGGCAAGGGATTTACATCATGCCGAGCGGCAGTTCAATGGACTCCCCTTTTCTCCCCCGTTTTTCCTTGCTCTCTACTGCTGCTGACATTCACTTCTACTCTTGCTTTAATTACTTCCTTTCTTGCTGGCACTTTTCTGACCAGATTGAGAATTCTCTCCCAGTCAGAGTCAAGAGCCCTCCCCGCTGGGCTGAGGTTGCACCTACTGAACAGGGAAAGAGCTCCCCAGATGCAGCTGCCTGGCAACACAACGACAAACAACTGTCAGTTGAAGAACATTAAGTACTCACCACTGACATGATAATACATATAGCTTACTGATGAGGTAGGAACTATGCCTTATTTTTCATTCATTCAAAATCCGGACATACTGAAGTCTTGCTGTGGGAGGCAGCATGCTAGCTCTCGGCATCCCCCGAATCCAGTGTGATGGCTGGTGTCAAAGGCACCCAGTCAGTGGATGTCAAATAAATGATTGAATGAATTTTCCTCCTCCTCCACCCACACTTGCTTCCTTCTGTCTCTTTCCCTCCTGTCTTCCTTCCTCTCCATCTTCCTCCCTCCCTCCCTTGAACAGATATATATTGAATGCCTACAAAATTTCTCTGAACAGAACAGATGAGTTCCCTGTTCCTGTGAAATAGTGGGGTAGTGGGGTGAGGGATGACAGAAAATAAATAAGATAGTTTAATAAATAGTATAATTCTAGTTGGTGAAGCAAATAGGGTTGGGTATAGTATGGATCATGTCATGGAGAAAGGACAGTCTAAGAAGACCTGTCTCAGGCAGTGGGGCGGTGGGGGCTGGGCTTTGAACAGAGAGCCCAGGGCAAGGAAGGCAGTGTGCATGGTTAGGGGAGATGTTCCAAGAGGAGAGAGTGGTGTCCTCAAGAGAGGATGAGTCTGGTTCATTTAAAGACACTACGTGGGGCCAGTGAAGCCAGAGCATTTTCAACAAGGGGAAGTGATAGGGATGAGGACAAAAGGTCAGAGCACACAGGTCTTTGCAGAATGTGAGGACTCTGAGCTTTGCTCTAAGTGACAGAAAGATGCTGGAGTCATTAGCATGAACTTTAAATAGAATTCAAGTCATGTCCACAGAGGAGCAGGAAAAAGAATAGGGACCAAAGAGGAATTTCTGACAGTGAATCCTGAGAAGGGAGAGACCAAGGGAACATGAAACTAAAGGGCGAGTCCACTAGG
Organism: Smutsia gigantea; assembly: GCA_032199065.1. Lineage (NCBI taxonomy): Eukaryota > Metazoa > Chordata > Mammalia > Pholidota > Manidae > Smutsia > Smutsia gigantea. The sequence continues at coordinate 52,894 of JAVSCE010022501.1, read as the reverse complement.
GAGAAAATGGCAAAGTGTCCTGAACGTGAAGAGAAACTATGATGGATGGGAGTGGACTCCAGCCCCTCAGAAGTGAAGAGGCCATAGTTACCTCTGGCTGGTCATTTGATTCATTGTAAAGGCGTATCTCTGGCATGAGGGCACGGGAGGAGACAAATGCAAGACAAGGGTATTCAATACTACTCAAAAAGGATCTTGAAAATCAAAGCCAGTTCTGGCATCCTCACTTCCAATAAACATTTCATTGCTTCCCTGTCGCCCCAACTCCCGCCATCCCTTCCTTCCTTCCTTCCTTCCTGTCTTCCTCCTTCTTTTTCTTAATGGGGCTTTTGTTATTTATACTTTTTATATTTTAGTTTGCCAGTAAAGTGACTATATTCATACTGAAAAAAAAATCAGGGCAGTGTAATCTAAAAAATATAAATACCTATATTTTTAAGTGGCTATTGTTGCTCTGGGAGGATGGGACTCCCTGACCCAGGGAAAGGTCCCTAAGAATTCATTGAGACAGACTAAAGACCAGGGCAAGTTGGGGGGTTAAAAGGGGTTCATACCACATTTACTCTCATGGTGGTCCCCCAGCTGCACACGAGTGTCTGGGTCTGGCATGGCTCCCTCCTGCTCCCCAGCATGGGCTTAATTCTCTCCTGACACTGGGGCTCTGCGGCTTCCTGCTGCCACTCTCCGTTCTCTCCTGGCTCTTCCTCCAGGTTTCCCTTCTGCGCGCTCCAAGCTTTCTGCTCCCAGGCTTGCATGGCTCTCTCCCGACTCTCCCAGCCCTCTACTCCCCTGCCTCTAGCTCCAGGAGGGACTCTGTGGGTGGATCTCTATGGTGACTGGCAGATGCCTGACCAATTACATACCAGGAACCGAGGAGAGGAGAGAATGGGTGCTTCCTCTCCACCCCTCTCCTGGGCTGGTACTCCCATGACTGACCAGCTACTTGGTCCCAGATAAACATCCCATAGATATGCAAACAGTTTCTTTAGGGTCTACAGTGGGTGATACCCAGGCAAGGATCCTGGCTATAATTTCCATTTTCTCCACAGCTATATAATAGTAACTAGGTTTATTACAATTTTTTTTTATCCTAGGCATCAAATCTATGAGTTACTGATGGTAGGATACCTCAAATGTCACTAGTATGACATTTCTGGTATATTTCCTTGTGGAATTGTCAAGATTTGGTTTATTAGCCCAAGGATGACAGTGTTTTCAAAGGAAAGAAAAGCTCCTAAAAACCAAACCATTAAATGCAAGCTTCTCCCCAGGCTTGGCGGGAACTTCCTGATTCTTTGCTTGACGCTGATTATGGTAACACCAAGTCCTGGATGCACTTGAGTTCCAATGGCTCTGCTAGACGGCTTCCAATTACTGAGCTGGGCATCCAATTCCTTCAGAACCTTCTTGGTTCTGCTTGCCCGTCTGTTACTGCAGTGGCATGAAGCCCCAGAAAGACGGTAGCTGTTCAAAAGAGAATTATCACGTAATGACATAAACATTCACCTCCTCCAGCCAGGTTGAAAAGGAAAGAGTTGTGAGAACTAAGGAGTGTCCATGGCCCCAAAGACGGCTGAATGTTATCCAGATTGTAGAGTCACCTTTGCAGAGGCTCCTGGTATGAAGTACTTACTATGCGGGAATCTGCCTATCTAGTAATCTGTGTAGATCTCTTCCCTTTTGATAGATATCGTTGGTGGTGTTCAAATTTCATCATTGAGTTGAATACTCTCTGTTACCTAGCTGATTACTTTAAAATTGTTCTGAAATGATTTGGTTCTTTTAGTTTCCTGTGCATTTGGGTGGGTGACAGAGCAGGGAGATGCCCAAGGGCCATATACGTGTACTTCCCCGAGGCCTCCAGGAAAGCTCTGTGACCAGACACAGAATTTGGGAGGAGTGGCAGAGAGGTCGCTTTAGGTTGGCTCCACTAAACCTGGCTGAATATGGCTGGAAGGATGCTTCCTATTGCTCTAAAAGGAGGGGGTTTTGATTGTGGTGTGAGTGTGAGAAGCAAATGCTCTTGGAGAAACAATGCACCGGGACTGCGATGTGGGTGCGTCTCTGTGCCTCAGTATCTCCACCTAGCAGGACTGGAGCCCTGGTAGGAGACAAGCGCTGCAAAGCGGCCTGGTGAGGCTGCCCCCGTTGTCAACCGATCCGAGCAACAAAACTGGCCCTGGAGAGGATGCAGTGATCTGCCCAGCATTTGGCGCTGCCAAGTGGTGGAGCTGGGAGTCAAACTCGGGAAGATTTTATCATTTTCAAACTCTGGCTCCTGAAAGAAGGGATCAGTAGTTAACCTACCGGTGAACAGACGGGTAGATGGGTAAATAGCAGGACTAAGGAGCGCTCCAGGACAGAGTAACTGAGTGTCTTACAGTGAATAAGAAGGGGACAGGTTTCTCAGGGAGGGATGCAGAAAGGGTTGATGAGGGGTCCTGATAACAACCTTGTCACATGTCCTTTTTAAGTTGACTCTGCGAGGACCAGCTTGGGGTGAAACAGAGAGTGAAGTGCTTTAGCACAGAGCAGCCAGAGCACGTGGTCCCCCTCCTCCTTCGCTGAGCAGAGCTTCCTGTCAGAAAGATTAGTTAGAAGCTAGCAGTGAAGCCCCTCAATTAGCATGCCTTCAAAATGCCGTCTGTAAGTGACTAATGAAGTGACAGCCTGAAGCAAGAACACAGGGCGAGCTCAGGAAGACAAGGCAGGAGCCTGGGGAGGCAGAGCCCTTCAATCAATTGTTTGCAGCATGTTAAAGGGCCCGCCCACAGCACTAAACAAATGCTTCCCCCCCCCCAACAGAGACAGAGACTGTGAAATCATTTTTGACAACGGTGTCTGCTTTGGTGGATGTGTGCAGACACAGCCTATACTTAGTTTTATATCAGATTTAATAGAACATTTTAGACTTTCATAACCATTTGACAGTTAGCAAAAAACAAAAACAATAACTAAAAGCCACCCGGGTTGCCGAGAAGATGCATCGCAGAGATCCACAGAAGATGCTGAGGAAATGAAAGTCCTCTGTCAAGTCCTTTGTGGTATCCCGTCAGCTCTGACTCTGACCCTTCACCCAATGTCTTTGTCCAGCTAGGTCAGGGTTGTTGGTCTTGACCACTTCCAAGCCTTAACAAAAATGTTTCCCATCCTCATATTGCCAAGTGACCCTTTTTGTGCCCTTTACGAAAGGGACTGGGTCTTCAGGAAAGGTTTCAGACCATGCACTGTTTATGCTCTGTATTCCAGAAACTATTTCTATGGAGTTTAATGATCAATGACTTTCACAATTCAAAACTGTATCTAAACACTTGAAATCTGTACACGATGTACCAGATTGAGCTGAATTTTCAGTTTCTTCATCCACTGGTTCATTCGTTCAGTAACGAAACGGAATCTTTTCAGGTACTGACTTTGGTTAGGGCTTTACACACATCTGATTTAGTCAATAGGACAGTGTTCTCAAACGGGCACACTTATTCCTGTCTTTTGGGCCAGGGGGGAATGGGCTGGAGAGCTGTCAGCACATGCCCAAGTTGGCTGAGATGCATTTAAAGAACATTCTGTTTCTGGTGAACTTGGAAGATCCAAGTCTTCAGCAGAATATCAGGGCCCCTTAGGACACGTCCCAGCCTCTCCAGTCCGTTCCTCCCTCCCTGGGCATCTCTGCTCCACCTGCTTTGCCCACCTGCCTCCCTCAGCTGAGTCTCCTTGCATCTGAAAGCAAACCTTATAATTTCAGGGTCCCAGCTCAAATGTCCTTTCTGCAGCAGGTGACCCCTCTGCAACGTCCTTGACTTATTCTCCTTGTGCCCTGCTTGATACTCTGTTGTTTACATCTGCTCCCCTGCTCAATGGCAAGATTCTAGAGCAGAGCTGCACAATAAGAAAGAAAATATGAGCCACACCTATGACCTAAAATGTTCTGCTACTTACATTAGGAAACTTTAAAAGAAGCTGGTGAAGTTAATTTTGATAAATTTTATTCACCTTAATATATAAAAATATCACTGTTTTATCATCTGATCAACACAAAAATTATTAACGATATATATGTTTTTGAATACCAAGTCTTTGTAACAGGTTTGTATTCTAAATTTATAATTCATTTCAACTTGGACCAGCTACGTTTTAAGTGTTTAGGAGCCACAAGCGGCCAGTGGTCATCGTGTTGCATAGCCCAGTCCTAGAGGGAAGGATTTTTCAGTTGCTAAAATATCTAAGGGCATGTGTGGCTGCTGGTTGTCCAACTGATGACCATTCTTCCTACTCCTACAGTATTCTAAGTCTACATTGGGCATGTAGCTATCAGGCTAAGGACCACATTTCCCAGCCTCTCCTGGAGCTCATGCCCCATGGGATTCTAACTGGTCACTGGGATGCAAGCAAAAGTGAAGCAATTTCTGGGTTGTGCCCCTAAGAGAAAAGGGGTGTGCCCACTCCCTCCCTTCTCCCTCCCCCAGGCTGACATGCAGGTGTGGCGGGAGCCAGCGGAGGAGGGCACCAAAACTCAAGGTTCTGTGTTTCCTTCCCCACAGAGACACAAGGAGTCCTGGGTCATCTCTGGGGATTATCATCTGAGAGACAGAAAGAAATCTCTGTTTTGTTTACATAACTGAATTTTATTTTTAACAGTTATAATTTACTCGAACCATTTCTAGAACCAGATATCCTGCCCACTAGTGGGGCCATAGCCAGCTCTTCCCTCAGGTCTCAGCTTAGGCTTCTGTAGCAAGATAGCCTTTTCCAACTTTCCTAAGACCAGGATACCCCTTATTACACCCTGATCTTTCCCTTTCTCAGCACTCATGCATGGGGTTATGTAATGCCAATGTCCTGATGAGACCACAAGTGCCATGAGGACAGGGACCGCCTGGCACAGTGCGTCGTGCATAGAAGTGCTCCATACTTGGTGAGAGAATACACGCAAATCAAGGGTTTACTGTGTAACTGAAATGCTCTCGTTCATCAAGGTTTGAGGGAAATACATGATCTCACTTCACTTTTCAGGTCATGTTAGAGAGCCTCACAGGGGAAAGGTTCAGTGGGTAGATCTAGCTACCCAAATGTTAAGGGGTGAGTTATTTCCCTCAAAAAGATATGCTGAAGTTCTAACCCCAAGCACCTCAGAATATGATCTTATCTGGACATAGGGTAGTTGCAGATGTAATCAGTTAAGCTAAGAAAAACTCACACTGGAGTAGGGTGGGCCTGAAATCCAATATGGCTGGTGTCCTTACGAGGAGAAGAGACACAGAGGAAGAATGTAGCTATTTGATGACAAAGGCAGAGCATGGAGTGAAGCCTGTACATGCCAGCGGACACCCAGGATGGCTGGCCACCACCAGAAGCTAGGAGAGGCAAGAAAGGATGCCCCCCTGTGGGCTTCTGAGGAAGCATGGCTCTGCTGGCCCTTTGATTTTGGACTTCAGCTTCCAGAACTGGGAGACAATAAGTTTCTATTGTTTGAAGCCCCCCAGCTTGGGGTATGCTGTTATAGCAACCCTAGGATACTCACACACCAGGCAGACAGCACCCGAACAAACCTGCCCTGCATGCCTTTTCCTCCTAGGCACAGCTCCCCAGCCTCTGGACACGAGTGGCAGCCCACAGGCAGGGTGAGGCAGCCTTGTAGGCTGACGGTCTTCAGAATGGACAGTTCCTGGTTTCCTACCAGTGCCAACCTGGATCTTCAAGACAGGTAGGAGAGCACAGGACACTTTGCCAAGGAGTTAAAGGTATTTGTACCTCCTAAGGGCATGTTCTCTGGGAAAGGAGGAGCAGAGGACAGGAAGAGGGAGGGACAGAACCATTCAGCTCACAGAGGCACAAAGATGTCTCCTTCACAACAGAGCCTTCTGGCAAAGGCTATGCTTTTAAGGAAAAAATTTCTTGCTCTTCAGTCTTGAACTGAGAATAAATTAGGAGAGGTAACAGAGATGTATTACTCTTTGAAGCGCTGTATTCCCATTGAAAAGAATCAAGGCTAAGTTCTCAAGTCTGCTCAAGTCTGCATTTTCTGCATGGTTATCTATCTACCTTTTTCAAAGTTTATTTTTAAATGAAATATTTGGCCTTCACAGGCTGAATACTTTGCACCACAAAGTATTCTCGGCTGCTGCTGTTCTCTCTCCTCTTTCAATTTAGAAGGCTAACTCAATGACCCTTTTCTGTTTGACAGAATTCATATCAAAAGCAAATGATAAGAGGCCAGGATTTTGCTTTCCCTGTTGCCAAGGTGGGAGGAGAGACAGCAGTAGGGATCGCCAGCTCCAGCCTCTGCCAAGGTGAACCTGCCAGAGGTGTCTCAGACAGAAAGGCTCATTCCTCCGGTTGTACAATTATTTTCACTTAAGAGAAATACTGTAATATATTTAGTCCAAACTGCATGATGGTAATTATACCTCTAAATCTGATTAAGTGACATGATAGAAGAAACCTCCCTTTCCACGAGGGGATATTTGTTGTTTAATAGATAGGTCTATTTTCCATAGTAGGAGGACCTGTATTATAAGCACTGAGACTGCTTTCTTTCGTTGGTCATTTAAAGACTTTTATTAGCCTGGTTTCATTGGCATGGAGAAAAAAGATTGGCTATTGCTATTCAATTTCTGATGTAACCTATTCATTACTTAGCCGAAAGGAAACTATGCTCACCAAGGGGATTTTGATTCAGATTACAAGTCACGGTCATGTTACACGTGACGTTAATTGATAAATAGAACGTTAAACTTTTTAAAATTAGTATTTGTGTTTATATTTGTTAGGTCACTCCTCTCCTCAAAAAGCTCATAGTAATTCCCCCCTTCATAGTAGATAAAAATGCCATCTGTAGCTTGGCATTCAAGCCTGCCCTCCACACGGCCATGTAACCTAGCTTTGGAGGTCATTAACGCCGCTCAGCAGTGGTTTCAGCTCTCTGCTCCCTGACAGCTCACAGGATGGCACTGTCTCGCTCCTTGTGAGAGGGAGCCCTTGTTTGGTCAAGAAAATGTGCGTGGGCCTGACAGGAGTAACTTCCAGGCTGGAGCCTTTAATTGCCGATGTCCCACTCTCCAGCCCTCCTTCGCTTCTGCTTCAGAGACTGTGACACGCGAGATGCTGTAGCTCCACCGGCTGACCCCTGATGGGGGACGAGGTGGAGCGGAGCCCCCTGCAAACCTGAGCGGCGTGTCTCACGAATGAGAAACGAGCCTTTGCTGTTCTAAGCCACCAGCATGCGGACACTGGTACTGCGACACATTTCAGTCTCTGTGAAGACAACAAGGATTTATTTCTTTGGTTTTGTTTGGAATTTGAGCAGCCAAATTCGATTTCTGAGTGAAATTTGACATGGACCACCTCTGTGTAATAAGAGCAGAAAGCCGACAGTGGGGTGGCTGGGGGGCTGCGTGGGGAGGAGGAGGAGTTGGCTTCTGTCTCGCAGCTCAGGCTGCCCCTCTGAAACCTCCTGGCATTTGTTGGAACTCGGGTTGAAAACCAGTGCTCTAGTCCAAACACATCTCTCCAACTACAGTTTTAGTCCAAAGGTCACAGCTGGATCTGCACCTGCCCACACATTTTATTTTGGCCCATAGGCTGCTCTAAAGGAATCACCGAATGCTAAACTTCCCTTGATAAAGTGAAGGATGAGCAAGCCCGAGCCTCCGTGGCTTCCCTGTCACGGGACTGTGCCACTTGCCATTTACCGTGACTCTCACATGTCTGTTTCACCGAGAGTCAGGTTTCTCTGTTGCTTGTCCCTATCACAAGTGGGAAAATACAGACAGCTGTTTTTCTAAAAGTCAAAGGAAGAGTGTATTTCTTAGTGGAGTGCATAATATTCCTAACACTGAAATGGAAACTAAGTTCATCAAGGTTCTATGCCCCTCATTTTACTCACTCTTGTTACTTGTTGCTTCTTATAAGTGTTAGGATTTGTGACATCTCTTCTAGTCCCTTATATATATCTCTGTGGCTTGACTTCTGACAATGTGGTTCCTGAACCCCAGATCCATTTTACAGTTGAGGAAATGGACGCATAAAAGAGATTAAGAAACTGTGAAATAAGTCAATACAGTATTTCCGCTAAGCTCGTGAACAACTTTGTGTAGAAAACCAACAGCAATGAAAGGACAGTTTCTATAACCATCCACGTAACTGATGGTAAAGAGCCAGTTCTAACCACACTCAGGAAGGAAGCAAAGTTCTTCAATATTCTAAGCTGCTTACATTCCCATCCCTCTTCCTCTAAAACAATATTCCTTGACTTTAGGATATTTTCTGACATTTAGAAACCTGGAATAATCTTATCTGTTACTTATATGCACTGATTTATGGGGCTGCAGTAATGAGAGTACCCCTAAAAAGAGGCCAGCAACAGTAAACAGGGAAGGAGAAATAGGGGATTTGGGAGTACCACCCCAGAGGTACTAGTGCATTCATAGAAAGGCAGTAGTTATGACACTGTAGGTACAGACTGATAATAATGATGAGGGAAAAGTGCTGGGAAGGGGATTAGGTGGCCCTGGTCCACCCAGGGGCGAGAGGGGAAGGATGGTGTGTGGCAGTTAATGAGCAGTTGCTCTGGAACAGACAGACCCAGATTCAAACCCTGACTCCATTACTTGGTAGCTATGTGACACTGGGGATGCCATTCCATTTCTTTTAGTCACATTTTCTTCATTTTAGTTTTAGGAAAATAGCATTTATTAGTTCATGAGTTTGTGGCAAGGGTTAAGTTAAGTAATATATATTAAATGTCTCAATCAATGGGAAATCCTATTCTTTCACGGATGGTGAAGGTACAATTCAAGTGATTTTCCGGGTGTGTCTTCCTGCTAGAGGCAAATACCAGTTGTGTATAATACATTGCAAATTGATCTCCCTTCTGGAGAAAGGAAATGGGATTCAGGAAAATGTGGACATTACTGACAATCCTAGATGGGTTAAAAGTGGGAAGAATGGCAGGTACATGGGTGTTGTTGCAGCAGAGTACTGGGTAATGTACTGATGTCTTTCTGGAGATTTTTATCTTTTTAGAACAGCTTATAAAAAAGGCTCTCATAGAATAACCAACACTTGTGAATGTTATTCTTTGCTAGACACTGTTGTTCATATACATTATCTAGTTCATTCCCACAACACATGGGGTAAGTACAGTGTTTATCCTAAGGAGCCTTTGCCATCACTGAGCTAAGCTTTTTACATTTCCTATTAACTCATTTAATCGCTGCAAGCACCCAGCGAGGTGCAGACCTTAACCGCCCCCACTTTACGGGAGTTTATGGAGGCTAGCTGACTGGCCGGAGTTGGGAGCCTCTCTGTGGCTGATTGGATTCCAAGGCAGGTGCTCCAGGGCCCAACTCCGAGACCCCTACCCTTCTAGTGAAGGTCACATCAGAAGCGGTCTAGCCTGATGCGACAAAGTACTGCAGCTGCTATTAAAAAAAAAAGATGGCAAACCTCATTCACTACACCCCAGGGTGGCCACAATACAAAGTCAAATGTGAGAGTCATTTAGAATCCACTGTTAGGAAAAGCTTCCTTCCCCTAAGGAATTGCTTTGTTTCTAATCTGATCATGATAATTATGTCACTGGCTATGTCTCCTTTCTGCCTTGATTATCAGGATGTCCTGGGCTTAATTAAAGCATCACAGGGCCGTTTGTGGTTGGCATAACTCTTGTTTCAGCCATAATCTGTATTTTCAACCCTAGTTTATGGTGAATTATTTTATCATGTTTATTCCTGCAGCATGATAAAAAATATTAATACGTTTTAAGGCCATATCAATGACATGAATGAAGAAATACAGGATGTTATTTTTCATGTTTTAAAGTGTCAGAAGCTATAAGATGACCAATAAATTAGATGCTCAAAGAAAGATCCAGAGGATCTCAAAAGGCTCAAAGACTGGCCAAAACTAACTGTACAAATTAAGTGAGCATGATTTAAAATCCTGAACACAATGTTATCTGCACATCAGAGCAGGGGGAAGTCTGACTTCCTGGGGAAGGGTCAGGGGTAGGGCCCAACAGACTTGCCACAGGGACCAGTCAGGACCTTCCACAGGACAGCCCCCCGCCAGGCATACCTTTCCCCCACAATGAGAATCACTCTCGTGAACAGCCAGTCAGGTAGGAGAGGATTATCAGCCTCATGTGCATGGACAGAAAAAGGGCAGAGGACCCTTCCTTCATTCCACGCGTGTTGACTGAGTTGCTCCCCTAAGTCAGGAGTTGTTACAAGAGTGGACAGAGCTAGCATCATGGAACTCCCATTATGTTAACTGCAACCTCAATGGAAGCTAAAGGTTAGTTGTCTAATTTATTAATTTGTCACAAATGCTTCTTGAACAGCTACTCTGTGCCAGCCACTGTGCAGGAATCAATGGAGCTGATACCTAGTGGGCGAAGGACACGTGTGAAGGCAAGGACTGCGGGCTGGGGACGTGGAGCTGGGACACACGGAGGGAGCAGCGCCTGGGGAGTCTTGGTGGACGGTCTGGGCACACAGTCCCTGCTGGATCCCATGGACCGTGTAAGTGCAACATTAATCTATTATGAATTTAATCTGTTTGGATAAGTGTGATGAGGCTGCCGAAAAGGCTAATCCAGTCGGGCTGCGCCGACAGCCTGGGGTACAGAGTGAGGTCTGTTCAAGGGGCCGCATTTAAGAAACGTCGGCAGAGTGTCAGCCATCAGGGCAGGGCAGCCACTGGGGGAGCAGAGCTAGACAGCTGAAGGGAGGGCCCCGAAAGGAGGATGTCATAGACCAATGAGTACAAGTTTCTGGAGGGTCACCTAGCCCCTGAGGAAGACCTTTTTTTTTTTTTTTTTTGAAACCTCTCTTAAAATCACAATTCTTTCCAAATGCTCTGGACTTGTTGCCGTTTAGTTGGGTGCTTGCCTGGGAAGAAAGTGTGTGGAGCTCATTCAGTAATGCGGAGGCTCGGTGACTAATCTTCAGTTCCCTTTCAACCTAAGATTTTGTGGGGCTAAGGAGAGGGGCCCGCTTAGGTGTGGATGATCTTTGTCAAGGTCTCTGCTGGGCCTGGCACTGGGAGCCTGTTCATCTCCATGGGATGGGGTGATCTGCCTCCTGTCAAATGCATGAAAGGCATCCACCCTCGGTTGTGACACAGTGGGTAGGGTGAAGTAGTAAATCACATTATACATGTGTCTGTCCCTATATGACCTGACTTAATCCTTTCAGGTGACTAGGGTAGGGGTGGCCACCACCAATTAAAATCTGCCATCTCTTCTGCTAGCCAGCAGCCCACAGGTCGGGCTACTAGGGTGAGTTCAGGGAGGTGCGGGGTGCAGCCAAGCTTCTGCTGGGCCCTGGGACCTGGGATGGAGAACCCTCACTGGGCTGACAGGGCTGTCAGGAAGGGGTCCTTCCAGCTGCTGCCACGCCCTCCCTTCTCTCCTTGTCTCATCTCTAGTATTCTCTCCGCTCTTGCTTGCACAGGGCACAGCTGAGGTTTCTGGCCATTTTAGGTGGCATTTCATCTTTCCCTACCCCATTTTAGTACTTTCTGCAACCTCCTCACACCACTCAGCCAACATCCCCCATCCAGAGAGTGAGCTCCTCGACTTGATTTTTTTCATCTTTGTATCTGTGCAAAACATTGGTCCTGGTACATAAATGGGTGCTCAGTACATAATAGTAAACAGAATGACTGACCCACATGACACATGAGAATGTCTTCTGTATTCTTATTTTTGGCAGTGAAGTTTCTGATAAAGCGTATCCATGGAGACACCTCACTAACAGAAGCATTAGACGTGTCAGGCATAAAAGCAGCACCATGTTTTAACTGCCACAGCAGACTAATAACTGTTAGTTTGCAATCGCAGACTACAAAAGAAATGATTGCATGACTGTCTGAGATGCCAGGTGTTAATTCAATAACACAAAACGTGTGGGTCCTTGTAGTTTAGTTTCTGATGTGTAGGAGCTGATGTGTACTTGCTTTTGAATACGCTAAAATCAGATTCAAGATTCAAGACCTTCTCTAAGTCCGTAGACTCAAAGGAATAGATAATGCCCCCAAAGGTCATCTGGCACAAATTTATGCCTCCAGGCAGAATAGGATATAAAACTACTTTCAATCCTCTATCCTTAAAAAACCTGTCTCAAGGAGAGCAGAATATTCCTAAGGGACAGTACAGCCCTTATGGTCCTGACGTTCTCCACTAGCCATGATTAAAAATCCTCCCCCCTTCTCTTGTGAGACCATTTCAATCGCTGTCTTCAGCAGAGCAAGGGCACACCTCTCAGCACCAGCCACATAGTGTCTTTGATACACTGAGTAAACCCACCCTGGGCTTTCCCTTCCTCAGACTTACTAAGTCCAATTCTTCAAGCCTCTCCTCACAGATCAGTTTTGCAACTCTAATCATTTTAATCATTTTTGTCACCCTCAGATGAATCATTTCCAATTCATCTGCATCCCACTTACATTTTTTTTGTCCCAAATTAAACACCAGGGTGATGCTGAAGTGACCAGACTAGGAGAATGGTTTCACAGTTCTTGGCTGTTATGCTTCTATGAAAAAATTCACAGAAACACGTGGGAATTTTATTTTTTGTAACAGACACTGGGGTGCTGGCTCTGCAATTGTTTCTTGGCAACTCTACATTCTGGATCTTTCTTCACAGGGCTCGAGAAAAAAGTATGTAGTCCCAATATTAGTTGTTCATTTGCCCATTCAGAAAGAAAATGATCTGTTAGGAGACCAAAGGGAATGGTGGAGTCTCAGAATGACAGGTGGCCAACCCAAGGGTCCTTGGAACCAGGGAGGAGCCCGAGGAGCAGGTTGGGAAGGTGGCAAACTGAACACCTGCACGGCTTAGACGAGGCACCACCGCTTCACCTGATTTTTTTCCCTCCTTTTATGTGAGAATTTCCATCCAATGTAGCAAGAGCTCCTCTTTTATATTTTTGAATGAAAAGTTATATCTCTCCATTTAAAGTTAAATATTCCAATTAAAAATGGCAATTATTTTTTAAAAAAGCCATTGAGCAGCTCAACCCTGTGTGGACTTCAGGAGACACATCTGTAAGCCATGAGCACGTGCACTCATTCTCTTGCCAACATATGAATCCTCTACCTTCCTTACTATTTCTGTAATGAATTCCTGAAGACATGCATCACAGAGAGACACAGTCTGTATACATGAATATTTTTATATGATTGTGTTCTAAACAAAGATTTTAAAGGAAAGGAACTTACACCCTTCACACTCTAGGGGTGGAGTTCCAGATGTGGTGGGGCAGCTGAAAATGACAAAAATCTGTGGCCATGAGCCTTCTTTCAGTTTTGTAATGAATCAGCCATCACAGCTTGCAGGGACGGAGCACAAAGCCTTGTCTGAGATCTCCACTTCCCATTGTTCTTTCACGGTAACTGAATATGAGACCAAGTCAACAAAGGCAAAGCCCTATTGAAGAAATGTAGCCATTTGCCTCGTATTCTAATTTTCAAACCCAGCAGGTGCCATTTATTTACAAAGGTTGGTCTAACAGAGTTCTTGGTGTAGAAAAGCAATTTAACGAAAACGCTTTACACTAATTACACAGTACAGCTATCTGCGTAAGTAACCAACCCAGGTATTCAGGGACCCGAGAGAGTCAGTGTTATTAAAGCACAAGTTATATTTTTGATAACTTCTAAGAAAATAATAGCAAGGCAAACCTATACCTTTTTCTCTCTCTAAAAGTACATGGTAGAAGGTATAATCCTTCATCATCTGGGTTAAATGTCTTGGAGATTCCACTCCGTGGGAACTGGGTTGCAACTGGCCCCCTTCGCTCTCTGGCCATTGTTTTAGGAGAGGCTGTGGGTAGTAGGATCTGCTTAAGAAGAGTTTTTGTTATGTCAAAGGAGCCAGCCCAGGCATGATTTTCGTCTACCGATATGGAAAATGCTATTTTTAAAGAGGCCACCGGTCTTTTGTTTGCTGTAGAATATGAAGTAATCTCTCAGGATAACGGACTCCAACTGTAACAAATTATCTTCAGATTTGATAAGGCGTTTCTCACACACTGATAAACACTGACATTGTTTACTAGGGAGGGAAATGAATGTTCTTTGTAGAGATTTGAGAAAACGGACGATTTCCCCCAGAAAGGCTGGCCTGAAGGGTGGGGATCATGTGTTCGGCGGCCACTGCTCAGCGTGTTGGGTCGCACGTGAGATGGATGTTTAAAAATGTAGGAAAATGAGCACAAACTAGAATCCTTTTTTTCCTGCATATGTATAGTTCAGATAATTTAAACTTTGGTAATAACATGATGCTGATATTTATCAATTTTCCCTTCCAATGGGATAAAAGCTCCACGAAGCTTAGGGTTGTTGATGTAAATTGGAAATGAGTTCCTTTATTTAGACCCCCAGCTAACTGGCAAAGAGGCTCAAGGAGGAAAGCACCAGGAAGGTCGAGCAGGGGATGTGCCAGCCGCTCCTGTGATGGGTCTCAGTCCACGATAACCCACCGGACACCCTGGGAATTACGGTCATACTGTCACTGATCTATTCAAGCCCTCATGACATGAAGAACTGCCCAACTGACTGGACAATTCTTTAAAGGAGAATCACTAAATTGCAGCTTTCCCAGGCCAGGGGTCAGGATGAAAAAGAACAGCCTGGGCTGCGTGTTGCCAGGTTATTGTGGGACACAAATGGCAGATGGGTTGATTGATGTGAGGGAAAAAAAAATCTGCCAACTGGTATGGAAAACATTACTCTGGGAGAAGAATGTCTCACTTAGTGAAGACAGCTCCCGCCGCTCCGTCATCACATCCCCGGAAATGCTGGGGCCTGCTGTGAGGGCTCAGCCGCAGCTCAGGTCTCCACGTCCCCCACGTGACATTCACGCAGACGCTGCATCTTCATCTCTGTGCACAGCCTCTCCCATCAAAGACCAAGGTGCTAAAATAAGGTCATGGCTTGATGGGAGTTAAGAAAACAAGTGTACTTAACTTACTCAATGTCAGTCTAAAAATAGCAAGAGATTGACAAAGTATGACATTACTAAAACTGTAATAGGAGCAGTGCAATCATATCTAATAGCAAAAAAAAAAAAAGCCTGAATGCTGCCAACATTAACTAGTACATTCCAAACCCATCAAAATGGCTTGAAACAACTGGGAGAAAATAACTGATCACCAAAATTAACCTCCTTGGAAGTCAAATGGAAACAGAAATACACTTTTTCCAGAAGGGAAGCTCTGAGGGCTAACAGAATAGTGAGACTTAATGTAAGAAAAACTAAAATGTAAGTAAGTTCATGCAAAGAAAGAGAAGTGCTTGATAAGCCCTCAGAAGGGCCACCTTGTGGTAAGGATGACACATTTATTACGCTAACAGCTGCACGAGGACTCTTTGGGCAAGACGCGCACACAGGTACTAGATGTTGAATGTGGCCATAATCTCAGGAAAAATAATGGAAATGGTCTGGGCTGCACAACAGGGTTAGAACATGGAAGGCAAGGTATGGGACTCTGAAGAATTTTGGGGGATAAACTTATTGAGGGATAAGAGGAATTGTGGACATAACGAAGCGAGGAAGGCATGAAAACAGAGTAAGACCAGGATAAGTTGTTTTGGAGATGAACTTGAGCAGATCTGATGCAAGGGACAAAGGTGAGGAAAGTGTGAGAAGAACAAATGTCCTCAGGATGTGCATCTGTGACTGAGGGTGTCCAGGTGGAGGGGACGGGGGAGCCGGGCATCAGAGGGTGGGAGTAGTCTCTATGATGCATGGAGCTGGTATCAGGGACCCTGTTTGGAAGAGACAGGGTCCAGGGGAAGGGGCCGCATGTACTGGAGACTAGAGAGCCCAAGTTACTGGGGAGACCAGAAGGCCAGGAAGGCCCTGGTTGCAGGAGGACAGGACACAGAGCAGGGACACCAGCTCGGCGAGCGCACTCAGAACACCGCAGGGACCAGCGCCTCAGAGCGCTTGCTTCCTGCCCAGGTGGCTCCCTTAGGGGCCCTCGCACCTGAGGCCAGAGAGGCTCCTGGTCTCAGGCAGGAGAGTTCTGAGGTGAGATGAAGAGGCCCAGGTGTCAGTTAAAGATGGACCAGGGAAAATACCATCAGCACAAGATAGATGGCTACAAGCCATTCCACCCATTCCTCAGTTCCCTAAGGGTAGTAAGTGTGGCCGGGCTGTTCTCTCAGGTGTGTTGTTAAAGTGTAAATTCACTATGCTGATGAGCTGCACTTCCACTGTTGCACTTTCATCCAACTTCCTTTACCGAACAGCTATTGTATACACGGCACTGAGGAGACAAACAGCCATGCAAGTATCTGTTTTCCTCTGTATTATGAGGAAATGCACAACACAACAGTATGACAGACTATTAAAAATCAAAGGAGCAAAAATACCTGTATCATCACATCAACCCAGTAACATTCTTTATTCCTCACTTCCTTTGAGTTTTTACCCATGTGCATATATTTTAATATAGTTACATTCATGGTCAGTATAATTTTGGGGGGTTTCATCTTACACGGCTACATTGCCTTTAGAGATGTTTCTTACTTTTCAGGCCTTTAGTTGTGGGATGCCTACACAGGAGAATCGGGATTCCAACATTTAAAGGAGAATCATTTAAAATGAGGAGTAAGTTGTACTATTTCACTGGTGTCTCATTTGAAGCACTATTTCATCCTACTGCCACAGGAATTAAAGCAAATTCGATTTAGCACGGATTTGACTATCGAATAAGTAAAGATGGAATTAAAAGATTACGTTGCCATTTCCCGAGTTTTTAGACTTCTCCACGCTCATGGACTACTTAGGACTCTGATGGCACCTCCCTACTAATTGGTTAGCATTTACCCCGTCAGGACTTGAAGCTCTTCTGATGTGATTGTAGCCAATGGAAATCCCCCTGTTTAAGCACAGTCACCTACTGGAGCTAGATATTTAAGGAACAGAAAAAAAGCTAATGGCTTTTCACACATGGACCGAAAAAAAAAAAATGAATGACCCAATAATCTCTGGCAAAGGAGGTGATGTGTTCTCCCTCTAAGACTGTGAAGTTCAACATTATGTGGTTTATCTCAATGACCTGCGAGTACTGCATGAAATTATTAAAAATAACCATCAACTGAGCTTTTAAGAAGCTTCATTGTGGTACTGCTGATGCAATCCCACATTCATATCACTTTACTCTGCATAAACTTAGAACAGTTCATTACCAGTGTTTCAAAGATGGTACTTTAAGAGGAAAAGTGCAGAAACATGATTCTTGAAAAACCTATCGCTTCAATGGATGCATTTATTATAAAAACCCAGTAGAAGCTTTTAGCAAGTTATTTCTCATTTTATGTTGTAAAAGCCACATTTGACCCACAGGTTTAACTATTTTTTTCCGATTAATGAAAAAAATGTAATTTTATTGAGTTAAGAGTAATAGTGTTGATTTCAATTTGAGCGATGATGGGGCAAACAGGTTCTGTAATTGTCTGCCTCGGGAAAGTCTCATTCAGAACAAGTAATTCTATCAGCAACATGGGGGCGAAATGGTTAGCTCCTCTTTTACCTGGAGAGTGCATTTCCAATCACAAGCTTGTGATGGCCCAGGGGGAGTCTCATTGGCCAGCGCAGAGTTCCATGTGGTTGACATAGAGGCATAGGTCCGAATACTGTGGGTTTGGTTTCAGAGCGCCACCTTAATGCAAATACAGCAATCAAGCAAGTCAAATGAACTTCCTGGTTTCCCAGTGCCTATGAAAGTTATGTTTACACTACCTTGTAGTCTGTTAAGTGTGCAATAAATAGCATTACGTCTCAGAAAACAATGTGCCTGCCTTAATTTAAAAATACTTTATTGCTAAAAAATGCTAATAATCAGCTGGGCCTTCAGTGAGTTGTCATCTTCCTGCGGGTGGAGGGTCTTGCCTGGGTGTCGAAGGCTGCCGGCTGATCGGTGGTGGTTACTGAAGGGTAGGGTGGCGGTGGCCATTTCTTAAAACAAGACAACCGTGAAGTTTTCTGCATCGATTGGCTTTTCCCTTTCATGAATGATTTCTTTGTAGCATGCGATGCTGTTTGATAGCATTTTATCCACAGAACGTTGAACATTCAACTCAATCCTCCAAACTGTGGCTGCTTCATCAGTCAAATTGATGTGATATTCCAAGCCCTTCGTTGCCGTTGCCCTGGCCCCACCAGGAGCAGAGTCCATCCCGAGAACTTACTTTCTGTGGTCCTCCATAGGAAGCAGCTCCTCACCCGTTCAAGTTTTGTCATGAGATGCAGCAATTCAGTGACGTCTTCAGGCTCCACTTACACTTCTAGTTTCCTTGCTCTTTCCACCAGTTCTGCAGTTACTTGCCCCACTGAAGTCTTGGACTCCTCAAACTCACTTATGGGGTTGGAACCAACTTCTTCCAAATGCCCCTTAATGTTGGCATTTTGAGCTCCTCCTGTGAATCACGAATGTTCTGAATGGCATCTAGAATGGTGAATCCTCTCCAGAAGGTTTTCGATTTGCTTTGCCCAGATCCACCAGAGGGATCACTATCTCTGCTATCCAGCTATAGCCTTATGAAATTCATATCTTAACAAGACTTCAAAGTCAAAATGATGATGCTGATTCACAGGGATGTTGTGTTAGCAGGCATGAAAACAACGTTAATCTCATTGCACATCTCCATCAGAGCTCTTGGGTGAGCAGGTGCATCGTCAGTAAGCTGTAATGTTTTGCAAGGATTTTATTCACCGGGTCTCAACGGTGGGCTTACAATATTCAGTAAACCACGTCGTGAATAAATGTGCTGTCATCCAGGCTTTGTTGTTGTTCCATTTCTAGAGCATAGAGTAGGTTTAGCGTAATTGTTAAAGGCCCTAGGATTTGCATAATGGTAAATGAGCGCTGGCTTCAACTGAAAATCTCCAGCTGCTTTAGTTCCCAACAAGACAGTCAGCCTGTCCTTTGAAGCTTTGAAGCCAGGCACTGACTTCTCCTTTCCAGCTATGGAAGTCCTAGATGGCATCTTCTTCCAAAAGAGGGCAGTTTCGTCTCCATTGAAGATCTGTTGTTTACTGTGGCCACCTTTATGAATTATCTTAGCTGGACCTTCTGGATAACTTTCTGTAGCTTCTACATCAGCATTTGCTGCTTTACCTGCACTTTGAAGTTATGAGGATGCCTTCTTCCCTTCAACCTCATGAACCAACCTCTGCTAGCTTCAGACTTTTCTTCTGCCTTCATAGAATTGAAGAGAGTTAATTAAGGCTGGCCCTGGATTAGGCTTTGGTTTAAGGGAATGTTGTGGCTGGTTTGATCTTCTATCCAGACCACTGCAACTTTCTCCATTATCAGCTAGGAGGTTGTTTTGCTTTCTTATAATTCATGTGATCCCTGGAATAACACTTTTAAATTCCTTTAAGAACTTTTCCTTTGTGTTCACAATTTGGCTGTTTGTCAGGAGGCCTAGTTTTTGACTTAGCTTGGCTTTCTACATGCTTTCCTCACTAACCTTTATCATTTCCAGCTTTTGATTTAAAGTGAGAGATGCGTGACTCTACCTTTCATTTGCACACTTAGAGGCTACTGGAAGGTTATTAATTGGTCTAATTTTAATATAGATGTGTCACAGGGAATAGGAAGGCCTGAGGAGAGGGAGAGAGATGAGGGGATGGTCAGTCAGCGGAGCAGCCAGAACACACACAACATTTACTGTCTTACATGAACATGGTTTGTGGTGCCCCCAGTTATAGTCATGACATCAAGAACCACCGATCACAGATACAGTACTGACAGTACTAATGAACAATTAGTACTAATCAAACTGTGTAGTAGTAATGAAAAAGTGTGAAATACTGTGAGAATTACCAAAATGTGACAGAGACATGGAGTGAGCAAATGCTGTTAGAAAAATGCTTCCCATAGGCCTGCTCAACACAGGGTTACCAGACCCTCAATTCGTAAAAATATCGACAACGCGGTGTCTGCAAAATGCAATCAAGTGAAGTACAATAAAAGGAGGTATTATTGTATTCATTTAGGTCCATTCATTGTGACCAATCTTTATGGACATAGGAGCAACAAGTTGATCCAGAATTGCCAAATTTTGTTACACATATGGTGACATCACTGTGCATCAGAACCATGGAATTCTGCTTTGGGAAGGATCCAGCCTCATAGAAATAAACTGGAATCAAGAGTTGATGAAGCAGGAGGCCGCTAGTTCTGGACAAAATGGTGAGTAGGAGAGCGATAAACTACGACAACATATGAGCAATTTATTATTTGTTTGACTAAACATACTCATTTTTTACCGTGGAAGAACGCATTTTTTATTTCAAAAAATTTCTTGCTGATACATCTTTAGGACCTGATGAATTACTACTAAAAGGAAGATGAAATTAGGTTAGAAACCTCTTTGTGATAAAGTCCCATAAAAATCATCCAGAGATTCAATTGCCCAGAAGAGCACATTAAAGACACAGTGGTTGTCCTGGGAAGCTCTCCCTGCTTCTTGAGACTTAAACATGTCACTTTTATATTTGAACAAAAACCTGGATAAACTCTGCCCTCAGAGAAATGAAACATTACCTCTTAACTGTGCACATACTATAGACATCACTGCTGTGTTTGAAAGTATGCTGGATCTTCCCATGAGTGTTAAGGCAGTAACACGTCAGGTTTATATGCACTTCTAGCCTGTAGGCTCTGATGGCAGGCAGTGGCGGGCGATCTTCAACCACGGCCCATTTTGGAAGTCTGGTCCATCCTCAGGACAAGCCTCCACAGCATACAGTGAACCTGAGCTTGGTGTCCAGTCACTGCTCTTGGTGTTCTGGTTGAGAATTAGCCGCTGAATTAGCCTGGAGTCAGCAGGACAGCCACGCAAGCCGGGCATCTCGGATGTCCTGAGCTTCGTTCAAGAGAAAGCGTCACTGGGACTGGGCAGCACGGCAGGAGGGGTGCAGAGGGCACGTGCTGATCTGCTGAGTGTATATGAAGTCCTCCTTGGAGGGGTGCTTTTTGAAAAGAGTGAGTGGGGGGTTAAGTGTGATATTTAACTGAATGTTTTCAAATTGTGCTGCCTCCCCAGGGCATTAGAACAATCCATTAATAATGTGTGTGTTGTCATCAGAATGTCTTTTATGAAGCCCAGGCTGTGAGGAGGGCTGACTCTCCACAAGAGAGCAGTGCCAGGCCTGTGGGGAGGAAGGAGGGGTGAAGAGGGATCTGTGCTGCCCTGTTGGCAAGTGGTGAGGACAAGTGAGGTGATGGGTCAGTAAGGTTTTCCATTAAATCAAGAAAAACACAACTTGCCCCTAACATCACCTTTGATGGCTTCTTAGACCAGCTGCTTCCCTGATGCCCTACTGAGGAACAAATTGCTTTCCTAGCAGGACATCTGGACACTCCTGCATTAATAGATAAGGATCCCAGCATGCCAAGCCAAGCGTGAAGGCAATTTAATATGAGCAACACTGTCATCTCAATTTAGGACAACAGCTAGGATGCCCTACAGGGCGCTGCAACAGCCTCTAGAAGTACATGACATAAGGTATTCTCATTGTCTCAAGGCTACAGAAAGCTGGTATTTCCAGTAAACAGTCAGGCCCAGGATAATGGAAAATGTAAAGCAGAGATGACAGTGGCAGTGTGCTCTCTGAGCATCGGTTTCCATTCAAGTGGCTTTCACTTCCGGGGAGAACTGAGACCAAGTTTAGATCTTCTCCACTCCAATCCCATCACACAAACACAGACAAAAAGCCAGTGATCCCAAACAAAGAGAGGAATGGGTGGCACTAGATGGCAGATGTCTATGAGGTCTGAGGACATTTCAAAATACAAGACGTAACTTCATGTTCTATTTGTCAGGTTCACCTCTCTCTCCCTGACGCTGTGCATGGCGAAAACAAAAGCAAGTCCTTTTTGTTTGCATCTCGTAACACCAGGCTGCGTAAGAACAAATATTTTGCTGTTTTTTTTTTCTCTACACAATTGTGTATTGGCATGTACTTTAATAATAGTTTCTATTTTATTTTCACCACAATAAGGATACGGCTGAATGCAGTGTACATATCATGCTAAGATTATTTTTTTTAACAAGAATTATCATAAAAAATAGCTTCAGGTACAATCTTCAAAATCTGGAGATTACCAAATTTACTAATTTTTTAAGCAATATTCATGGATGCATGAGTTGGTTTTGCGCCAATATCATTTCTCTCCTATCCTATTGAGCGGGACTCATATACAAACTGAGAAGAAAATATATTCACATGTAACCAAAATACAGATATATCTCCTTCTAGGCAGAATATCTCTATAGAGACAGAAAAAAATGACACAGCAGAGTCACACTTGAGTTCACTCACAGAGCACGGTGACCCACATCAACTACAACACTTCCCACAGTGTCATTTTGTATTAGACGCATGGCAAAATAACTCAATTGGTCGTCACCATGAATGCTTCACCGCAGAACTGGCTATGTGGCAGGTCACGTGGCCAGTATTGTGCTGTTGTAAGTGTCCCCATTGCTAATATTTATTGTACAGTGGAAAAGGTCCTTGCCTAGTTTCATGTGTCCTCAATGAGGTAACATGTCTTAAAAATTAATTGCATAGGGATTAAACATTTATCTTAAACTGTGCTGCTGCTCTGCTCCTCTTCCTTCTTTGCAAACCTTGCTGCACACATAGGCACTCCCTCTCCCCAGAGCGCCATCTGAGAGAGGTCACCGAGTATGGAGAGCACCTGTGGCCAGGCAGGCGCCTTTCAGGGAGGTGAGATGAGGAAGTAATATTTCCTCTATCACTTGGGAATGTAGGAGAAAAAAATTGAACACAATACACAATTAAAAAAAAATGATGCCTGTTCTGCAAGTTCTCATTATATTTTTTTAGTAAAAAAATAGTAACATTTATTTTGAACATAAAAAAAACCTTTAGTCATTTTCATTATTGTCCATTGAATGAAAAGGCAGGAAAGTCACATGACTTTCCATGCATAGGTCTACCACAGCACATCCAAGAGTGTGTTGGGATTATCTGGTAGGCTGTGGACTCTCTGAGAGCAGGGAGGGTGGTCTAGTCCCCTGTTTCCAGAACCTACCAAAATGTCTAGGCCTTAACAGATGCTCCATTCTTACTGGTCAGAAGTGATCTGAACTAACTGCTCCCAAATGGGAAAAAGTTATCTGTGTACTTATAGGAAGATGTTTCAAACCTGTCTTTAGATTCAACAAAAGAACTGAAATTAGCTGAAGGTTCCAGAAGGATTATGATCTTCGGAACCAAGTTTCCTTAAACAAACCACAATGTCATTCTGCTGTTCAAGACATCACGTTCATCAAATGTTTTACAAAGCATGCCCAGCTCCGTGCAGGTGAAGAAATACTTCTTCAAAGGCGTTTTGAAGATTAAAAGTTTTCACAATTATACTTTCACCTATTATCAATGTACAGAACAAGAAGAGTTTTCCTCTTAGAGTGAAATGTTCATCGGCTTCCTTTCAGAGAGTAGGTGCGAGCAGGGAGCAGCCTGTCCGAGTCAGGGGGCTGTGGTCCCTGCATCTGTTTGATGTACAAGATTACAGGCCCCTTGATGTGCAATTCTAAAGCTGGTTTAAAAAAATTTTTTTTTACACATTTCAAAACATCAAATATGTTTGTTTTCACTTGTTTCTACCTCTACTTTATCCAAGCAAATGATATTTCAATCCTTGACTGGGAAAATAAGACACTAAAGGCCTAACATTCATGGGTTTTCTACAGTATGTGTGCATATGAGTGGGGGTTTCTGTGAGGTGGGCAGGAGGAGGCCAGGGATATATGGTACAAGGTCATCCCTTATAAGACAGGGAGTAGGCCTTGCATATAAAATTGTGCAGAGCTGCAAATCTGAGGAAGATGAGGAGGGGAACCTGTCCTGTTCCTGGGCCTGGGGATAGAAGGTCTTCTCTCCCAGCCCTGTGGTCATTCTTTGTATCAACTGGCCTGCCAACCAGTGGGTTGCTCTGAACCCCTCTTTGTGTGCTCCGATACCTTTCTTTGTGCCTTGTTCTCTGATGATCAGAATAAAAGGGTCAACAGGCTGGGAGGTTGGGAGCAGAAGCTGTGGCTCTGCACAGTGGCTAGCTGTCCATGGCTAGTCCAAGAGGAGTAGTCAGTAATCTCCTAAATCCCACTGTTTTTTTCCTTTGCCTCAAAAGATTTACAGGAAGGAAATCAGGCTGAGGTGGTTGTCAAGGGAGCCCTGGCCCACTCAGCACTGGCCAAAGGGGACGGCCTGGCATGAGACAGCGAGCAGCCACATTCCTGCTGGCCCTGTGACGCTGGGCCCAGTCAACAGCGGGGTGTTTTTGGTTCATGTTGATGAGTTATTTCTTCAATCAAGTTCCCATTCAGAGGATCTAATCACCTAGAAGTGTTCTCTTCTATGAGGAACAGACATTGAGAGCGAGGCCCGTGTAGTTTATGAGAGATGACTGTCACCTGGGAGCATGGGAAACATGTCACCTTGGTGCCTTTATGTCTGTGCAGCTGGGTCTGCCCTCCTCACATCTGGGACACTGACCAACATGCAAGTAAGCAAGACGGGGGCGAGGAAGGAGCCATGTCCTCGAATCGTCCCAGAGCCTGTCTCTTGAGTGTTGAATGAGCGCTTACGAAGTCCCAGGAACCATGCTGAGTGCGGTGCCTTGATCCACTGGATCATAAATCCCTTTATGCCAGTGTTATTATATTACTACTACTCTTCCTATTTTATAGGTGGGCTCACGTGGGTTAAATGACTTGCCCAAGTACACACAGATATAAAAATGGCAGAGTTGTTAAGTTGATTAATTTTGTATTAATTTTCCTCACACACACCACCAAACCCAGAAAATTAATGAAATTAGCTACTGTTTCAGTATACATTGCCTTATGGCTTCACCAATGAGAAGTTAATTTGTTATCAGCTTTATGGGTTGGAAACTTTATTTTCGGCTCATCTCATTCTAAAAAGGACTTGAGATGGTCAAATTACCTGCAGCTATAAAAGTAAACAGAAAATGAAATCTGGGTGATGGAAAAATTAATCAGAATAGTAAAATGAAGCCATAATGAGAATTTGCACCCAGAAATCCTTCCCTGTTACTAATTTGTCTCGAGAATCTCAGCTGCTAAAGCAAAACAGAAAAATGGTGAATTGTAATATCTGCATTTATCAGTCTTCATCAGTCATCTTTTAATGTCCATGAAGTGTCTGGCTCTACGGTGGCTGCTGGGAGACAAGGCCACTGATTTCTGCACATTCCCAGGGACTCCCTCTGTTGCAAAGACTACTGTGGCCCATCCTTATTTCCTCTCCAAGGTTAGAGGTGCAGTCCTGTGGCCATACCTATACCAAGGACTGTGAGAGAAATTTCGGCTCAAATTCTCAAAAGGTGACAAATTCATACCCAGGTGCTGAGTGACTCTGAGGTAGATTAATTGCAAAATGGTCCCACCTCCCTCCTTCCACCTGTCCATATCTTTACAAACTCTGGATTCTCATCTCTTTTCCTACTCCTGAAGCTGGACCGGCCTTGTGATTTGCTTTGGCCAATGGATGGGACGGCAGTGCCAACATGTGGTTCTGAGCCCAGGCAGCAGGGGGCCTGGCACATGCCTGCTCTCTCTCAGCAGGGCTGGCCGGCCAGCGGGAGGATACGCACCAGCTGGAGCTGATGGGAGCCAGCCAGTGTGTCCCCGCTAGGTCCCTCCACGGACCCACCAACTGGCTGCAGACACTGAGTGAGCCCATCTCAGATCGGCTGAACCATGCACTCAGATATACCGTTTGGGAGTATAACACCAGGGCAAGATTTACATAAAAGTGTCTGTGGAAAAGGAGGACACTGGTGAGCACGAAGAGCAGCTCTCCAGGTAGCTTGATTCAGGGTTCAATGATGATAAAACGCCTACAGGGATGGATGTTTTCATGTCGTTCTTTATGAATATTGCAGGAGGCAGAATACCAATCCTCAAAAGAAGTCTGTGACCTAGTCCCCAGAAGCTGAGACTATGTCACCTCACATGGCGAGGGGCCCTGCAGGTCTGGTTTAGGGTTCAGGACCTTCTGGACCTTGTGATGGGGAGGCTGTTGTGGGTTATCTGCAGATCCAGTGTAATCGGTGAATCCTGAAAACCAGAAAACCTTTCCTGCCCATGGTTGGAGGGGCAAGTTTCTGCGGAAGAAAAATCAGGGAGATGCAGCGTCACCAGCTTTGAAGAGGGAGGAAGGGGCCGTGAGCCAGGGAATGTGGGAACCACTATATCTGGAAGAGGTAAGGAAACAGACTCTGCTCTGGAGCCTCCAGGTAGGACTGCAACCCTGCTGACCCCTTGATTTTAGCCCACGGAACCTCAAATCAGACTTCTGACCTCTAGAATTAGAAAATAGTAAAGTTTGTATTGTTTGAAGCCACCAAATTTGTGATAATTTGTTACAGCAGCAATAGAGTACTAGTACAAAAATATTATTTTTGATGACTCGACTTTTGACTTAAAGTAGACAGAAGAATCCAGGGTTCTATTCTCTGGCAAAAACTTGTTTTCACAATATCCTATGCACAGCTCGTTAAGGACAGATACATTTATCCCCAACATCTTGATCAATAGATGGCGATAGACTAAAATGTTTGTGATTAAATGTAAGCAAACCCACAAAGTATCCTGGGTTTGACACGCCCACAAAGTATCCTGGGTTTGACACGCCCACAAAGTATCCTGGGTTTGAGCCACTGGTGATGACACACCACTGGCTGGAACCGTCCTGCTGCTCATCAAAGTATCAATCTCGGAGGAAACAAAAGCTTGAAATTGTTGAATTGGAAAAGGGGGAATGCTGACTTTCACTATGACATGTGATGAGTGGACGTGTAAACAAGTGAACTTTAATCATTCTGAGTGGCTTTGGTAGAACAGTAAATGTCTCCCTAAGTAGCTGATGTAATTTTAACTTTATATTATTCTTTTTTTTGTAACTACGGGTTGCTGCAACCATACCTTGGTGAAATGTGAATCATTTATAAATATAAACTACTATTACCTGTTTTGGTTGCTGTTGCTGTTGGTAATGTAATGATTATTATTGGATTTTTGTCTTAAGTTTAATTTTAGCATGAGTTAGTCCTAATTTTTTTTTTTGCTAGAATGCCTCTCCACTTTTATGTTGGAAGTTAGTAACGCGAATTGGATTCCTGAGGTACTGAAAAACTTCCTCTCAATCCTGATTTTCTGAAATGTTTTGTATTTATTTCAGATAGTATGGGACACTTTTACTTTATTGCTTTTAGGAACTCAACATGAATCTACTGTAACATAAACATTGGCAAGTGCTGGATTTATCAAAGAATTGGCAAGGTATTGTGGGCTGGTGTGTCTCTACGAAGTGTTCCCACTTGACAAAGGAGGCCTTGAAGAGAATAATTGTAGGTAGACAATAAAACCGGGGATAGCACCATAAGGTAAAATAGATAGGAAAACCGCATTCCTCCAAGACATCTTAAACAAATTCTAGCCCTGTGAACCTCACTAATTGATCCCATTCTTCAAAGCTTTGTATATACTTTAGTCATACAGTCATTGCAATTTAAATTACTTGAATGTGTCTCTGAAAGATTAAATGGAGATGTAATAAAGATTAAATAAAGAGTTCTTTGGTGAATGAATGCTTTAAAAAGCAAACAATGTGAAGATGCTTCAATAATATTGTCCCAACTAGACAATGAATTTGAGAGATGCTTTACTATAAAGCCAGAGAGAAGGGAAATGATCAGAAAACAAATGCTGGAAAAGTTTAGTTAGACTATCAGGGGCAGTAAGAGGCATGACTCTCAAACCTTAAATATTAAAATCTGGGCAGACACAGGGCACCTACTTGGACTTGGCATTTCTAAATATCTAGAATCACTAATGACAGTAATAGTTAATTAAACTATTGCAGTCAAGGCATTTTATGAGAAGAGTTTTGTGTTAACCTGGAAATATGTGCCCTAATTGTAGATGCTGAACATGCTTTGTATATGTTTGGCTATAGAATAGTTTACAGATAAAATAATTATTTGAAGTAGTTTTGGCAAGCATTGTGCTATCCTAGAGGATGTTATTATTATGTATACCTACATTTTTTATCTAATTATGGTGATGGCCCAAATACATAATAGCACAGTGCAGGTTAACTGAAAGACAGGTTTTAGTCACCTCTCAGCCAAAGCCGCCTGTATGTACAGCCTAATTGAATGCATCATCTAAAGACCCCTGCTTGAATGTAATTAAATGATCACACACCCAGATAGTGCACTGGTGAACCAACCTCTTCCCATCCATCCTGAAATAATTCAGTCCTGTAAATACTCCTGCCTTGGTCTATTTCAAGGCAGTAAACATGAAGTTACTGATCATAGAGTTGGAAAAAGACATGTATAATTGGCTCTTGTAAACTGGTACTGCTGGCTCCCACCTCCAATAGCCCACACACACATAGACTCACACACACACGTTCAATATATTTCAGTTGATTATAGTAAGTACTGTACTTTCATTGGATGATTGCATCTAATATACTTTGCAAAGTATGTAGGCTAGAGCAATGGGCACAAATTCTCTTACATACAAACTCAACTATTAAAACTCTCAAGTGATCATCCCTATCGCCATATTTCTTCTCCCTTCCCTGTCCCTGTTCTCCAACTTCTTCTTTTGGCCCTGTCTTGTTAATTGCTTCTTCTTTATCTACTGGTGACCATTGGAAATTCTGCTAAGATCCTGAAATAAACTATAAATGCAGCAATAATAACTACTGGCTGGGGCAGGGGTGGTGGTGGTTCTGATGTAATTTTACATTATTCAACATTAATTCACTCATTCACAAGCATTTATTAAGCCCCAAGCATGACTGTGGAGCCAGGGCCTCCATGTACAGTGGTATGAATTGTGTGCTGCCCAAGGGATTAGGCCAGATGGTTGTGGGAGCAGAGGGCATACTGCTCCCTGGACCTCACAACCTGGAGGGTGCTGTGCCCACATGGAGAAGGGGTGCTTTTTCATCCACAGTGAGATGCCCTGTGGGGCCAGTCCTGTAGCCTCTTTCTGTCTGACGGATGGGGTGGGGAGCACTTTCATAATTAATTTCCCATTAGGGGGTACTTTTAAAAATCTGTTTTGGGAGGCTAAGGTAATACAAACTTATAGAGCACATGTGTTGCCTTCCCTTAAGCTCCCTTTTCTTACTGGGATGAGTTTTTGTTTCCATTTATACTTTGACATTCCTAGTTAGACCAAGTTCTCCATGGTTTTTTTTATGTGATTGGCTTCCAGGGAGCTGGATTCCATCTTCCAACTATACCACTGAACCAGCTGGCTAAAGGACCCTCGCAGGAGATTGGCAGGCCCTTCACAGAATGCCGTTGCCCTAGGTCATAGGTCAGCTCAGGTTCCAGGAGGTCACAGGCATTACTGCCCGTTTAACATAATGCTGCTTTTAAACATTTCACTTATTTAGTCCCCAGAGATTTAGAATTAACTTGAATAAATTGTCTTAATCTGACACAGTATTTTAGAAATCTTTTTATCCCAGAAAGTACTTCACATATACTAAAGGCTTAGCACACATTTGTGGATGGAAGAATTTACATAGACATAAGCATAAAACACATACTAAGAATTAAAATAATCCTTAGCTTCACGATGTTTCATTTGTGACCTTATTTAGCAAAGTACTTTTCAGACAGGATATTATGCTAATTGCTCTTTTCTAGTTTCCCCTTTTTGATTACTCACAAATACTAGCAAACTTCCTAGGTACAGATACGCCTTGATGTGTAAAGAAACAGAGTTTCCTGGAGCTGTAGGGTCCTGCAGCTGTGGCATGCAATGTGGCCTCTTGTCCCTCCAGGAGCTATGGATTCCCCATTCACTTCAGGAAGGTGGACTCCTTAGTGTTTCAGCAGTGAGCATTCTTGAAGCCCCTCATAGTATCCGTTGGCACTCCAGCACTAATGGGAAATAAGAGGAGGCCCCCTGAGTCCCCACTGGGGCCGTGGGGTTTCTCTGAGCTGAGGCCCCAGTGGGTTTGGGGCACAAACAAGACCCTACTGTATAACACAGATGACCTGGGGCCCACCAGCACGTAGGTGTCTGTACATCTGGGTGTCCACATGAACTACATGGAAAGTGGCAGCAAGACACATGGGATGTAGACTCCGGCAAGAAAGATCTGAGGTTAAACATCGAGTAACTTCTTTTTGGAAAAGGATATTAACTGCTGCTTCAGGAGATGGTCTAAATATCCCCTCAGGGCACAGGCAGTATAACACAGAGAAGACAAGCAGTGACCCTATAGCATCTTACTATGCTGATGCACAGTGAGTGCAAAGGGGTGTGTGTGGGGAACTTGATAATATGGGTGAATGTAGTGACCACAATGTTGCTCATGTGAAACCTTCATAAGATTGTATGTCAATGATACCTTAATAAAAACAAACAAACAAACAAACAAATAAATAAATAAATATCCCCTAAGAAGGACTCTGTCTTAAATGATTAGGTGAAGTTTTACGTGAGGGTAGGAGGCTGGTTGATTATTCTTGGAAATTAAACCAAAACTGAACAAAAAAGCCAAAAAATAAGGCCTTTCTTAAAACCTTATCCTGTATGTTACTGGAGAGTGAAGTAAAGTTTGCTTGGCATATGGCTCCACCTTAGAAAGCAGGAATCCTGCTTTGCTTTATTTAAATTAGTTTTTCTATGTTGACAAGAATAATCTTGTTTCAATAGCCTTAATTTAGGAGTGTGGTGTTTAAATAGCTATTATGTGTCAGTGTGACACACATACCCCACCACTGATTCCATTTGGGGCTCCTCTTTACAGGTGAATA
The DNA here is from genome assembly GCA_032199065.1 of Smutsia gigantea. NCBI lineage: Eukaryota > Metazoa > Chordata > Mammalia > Pholidota > Manidae > Smutsia > Smutsia gigantea. The sequence goes on along the minus strand of JAVSCE010022501.1, from coordinate 22,018 downwards.
TGGCTTCCTGTTCAAACAAACATATTTAAGCAACAGTCTCACCAGCCGGCATCTGATTGGGTGAGCGAGTGTTGAGGGTGGATACATGAAGAAGGTGAAGAAATAAGGATGGGCACTGATCCCTGGCTGTGGCTGGGTGCTGTGTCCCTCCGGCATCCTCGCCTGGTAGCACAGCTCGTGCCTTAATTATAGGGAGGCCTTATGCTCTGCTCTGGGGAAATTACGAGAGCATGAAAGCTTATCGGAAATGGAAGAGACCTCATTTTGTCGCTGAGCAAACAGGTCAAACAGGTACAGGGGAGCGGAAGTAGCTAACGTGCAACCTCACAGCCCTGGGACAGAGAGAAGACTGGTTTCTCTTTAAATTCACACCGTTTCAGTTTCAAGTAATAAAACATCTAAACTTCATATCTGAGCTAAATATGGTCTACTTATTGTTAAATTAAGTCAGCTTGGTTTAAGTGAAATTACTTCTAAAGAGTCTGCTCTATATGTAAGTTGTCTTCTGCAAAATAAGGCATAAGTAATACTTTCCAAATCAAGACACATTTATAAAAGTTATTGGTTCAACTGATTTTTATCTGTAGCTAGAAACCTCTGCAAGAGTTAAATATCCTTTAGTATGTTTGTCACATTTGGGAAATGGAGATATAATTGCTTCCATTTTGACGATGAAGAGAAAGATCATTTGATAATAATTAATGTCAATCCCCCCAGGACCATTTGTTTATACGGTGTGTAAACAAAATAATATAGGAACATTAACCTGGTTCTTGGAGCAGTGAAATGGAAGCTCATTAAGCATATTCCAGAAACAAAGGATGGCGAAAATGTTTTACGTAGGAAGAAATTTTTTTAAAAACTTTATCCATTTTATAGTGTTTTATATTTTATCTGACATTTTCTCTTATAGTTTATCCGACATTTTTTATTGAGTTTTGAGCATGCGCGTGAGTTTCTTGCCGTCACGTAGCCCTCCCAAGCTCTACATAAAAGGGGTTCGCAGACAGCAGAGGAGAGACGCTGAAGGGTGTTGAAGTCATAGCTCAAAATAATGGTGGTAATTTAGAAATTTCTTGAAGATCTGTATGTTTGGCTCAGTATAAAAGTATCATTCTCCACGCAGACCCAACCCAAATTGTCCAGGGCTATGCACCCTCTTAATCTTGTGACTGTGCAACATATTACATATCAGACACCCGGCTGGACAATCGCACGCCTGGAAGAAACTGCCCTTTCCATTTTCTCAAGCAACTGCCCACCGCAGAGCTGGGGCAGCCTCTGGCTACCTCTAGGAAGTCTTACTTCTTTGCAGAGAAAGGACGGTTATGCTGTTCTACTCAGAGAATAGACCAATTCTTGAAGAGCTTCAACTATTACCTTTCTAGCGGTAACTGTCAAATCTTCACGAATTTCAATCCCGTATTTCCAACTGCCTGCAGGATATGTCATCACTTCGAACAGAACACAGCATTCACCACCGTTTGATACACTGGTTATTGTACTTGAATGGATGTTCCATAGGTTACAACACTTGCCCTAGCCTTAGAAATTATCATGCACACCCCGAACAAGCTGCCGAGGAAATCAGTGCCCTTCTGTATTTTAGTGACACAATGATAGAAGAAATCCACTGACTGGGCCTCAAAGGGTCCCAAGACCACCATAAAAGAAGGAAATATGTAGAATAAAAAATAGGCCCCAAAAGAGAGGATTTTGCATTTGTTTATCCTTGGGGCAGTTGTGTGTGTGTGTTCACGTACATGTGCACACCACAGAAGTTGTGTGAGTCTTTCCCACAGACTGTTCACATCACGTGATTATATTAAGTCACATGTCTGCCAACTAATCTGCCTCACCTGTCGCCCCAGACAAGGACGCTCCTGGAGAAAGTGTGCACAGGGACAAAGGGCAGTGAACTCCTGTGGGGCCCTGGCGAGTTCTGGCTCCTGGCTGGAGGCTGGGGCACCCAGTGCAGGCTACAGCCTAGCTTGCTCCCACCACCCTCACCCTCTCCACCCAGAACTGGGCAGGCAAGGAGTCCACCAATGGCAGGGGCTGCAAGACGCTTGGGGACCACCCCCACCCTGTCCCCCAGCCCCACCCCCAGGGAAGATGCCCTTCCAGAAGCTGGTCTGAGGATGCTGACTACAGGCTGCATGCCCGTCCTCCAGAGAGCCAGCTTCAGGCTCAGGCCAGGATCGCTTCTGCATCCCTGCAGGAAGCCAGAGGAGAACTGGCTGGGGATGGATGGGGTGGGTACACAGCAAGTGGGAGAGCCTGGAAACAGAAGACCAGGCCTGAGGACGCTTTGCTGTAGGAACGGGGCAAGGCCAGGGAATAGGGAGGACTACATGGACACGAAATCCACGAGCATTCACTGCCACCTCCCTGACCCTCCCAAAGTGGGAGAGAAAGGCCAGCCACAGCCCAGCTGCAGGGGCAGCTATTCCAAGCTCAGAAAGAGGCCTGAGAAACAGAAAAGGACGGGGCACAGGAAGCTCCCCGGCTCCTGCCAGCTCCAGGGTGAAGGTGGCCGTGAGCCACCCAGCAGCTGTGTAAATTTGGAGGACACTCACCCACTACGTGCCTGCCCGCCCCTATTTGCATCCCAGGGAGAGACAGGGTGCCCTGAAAATACATGATGGTCAGCTTTCCCAATGAGGGAATTGGAATTTATAAACCTGATTATCACACTTCCTGGTAGACTACTGGAGTCCTATTTTCCCAGCCTTAGGAAACTGAGGAGTTCAGGGATGAAAAGAAGGACAGAACTATAAAAGAACAGCTTTGAGAAATTTTCCAGAACTTTTACAGTGGATCTGATTTTTAGAGATAAGTAGAAAATGTCTTTTAACCAATCAGAGATGTAAAGAGTATACCAAGGGAATAAATACACACTGTTAAAAAAAACTACAGGCCTAACAAGAGTGGAGTCACTCTTGTTAATGGCCTACGTTAGCAAACCAAGGCTTCACACCTAAACTAACTGTAGTTTCAACCCCCCCCAACCCTCCCAATATAACCTTTAACTAGTCAACAGGGAATTTCCTGGTCTGCACTAGGAAATTTCTGTAGCCTTGTTCCATTCGTCTTAGGAGGATGACCTTGCCTAAGACGGTGGATTCTCTGCTAATAATTTCCTTTTCTTTGCTCTCTCTTTATCTTTAAAAATTCTTCTTTTTCTGCAGCTCAGTGAAGCTCCTCTATACTTGCTAGATGGGATATTACCCACTTTAATTAAGCTAATTAGATCTTTAAACTTACTCACGTGAATTTTGTTATTTAACATACCAAAAGTTTTTAATAAAGAAGGGGTTTTGGTAAAAATGTTAAAGAGTTTCACCTTTATACTCTTCCCTGAAACAGAAAACTGGTTCCAATGTAAAGTTTTCACTGTGATTAACTCTATTAAATAATACATGTGCAAAATGCTTTTTCCTGTAGGAAAAACTTAGCCTTGAGACTCTGGGATTTGTGCAAGTGTCCAGGGAACTAACTGCACTACAATTAGAACTTGTAAGTTTCAGAGTTCACTTAAGTGAACAAATAAGTTTTCCATTGGTAAAATGGTAAGAGAATTATTTCTGGATCTAGTGTGTCAAACAGGTCTGTGTGTGTGTGTATATGTGTGTGTGTGTGTGTGTGTGGGCGGGGTGTGTGTGTGTGCGTGGGGGTATGTGAGCGTGCGTGTGCATGCATGCTCAGGGAATAGTGAGGTCAGCTTCAGGATAGGCCATGATTCCCAACATACTAATGTCAAATGATCTTTGAGACATTTAAAATATCTAGGGCTGTTAGAAGTTAGTTATGCTTTTCACTTACTTTTGTATTTTCAAAATAAATTTGCCTAGGAGAACACACTCTTGCTAAATAGAAACTAACTGGGAGTAGAGAAGGGAGCTCTTCACCTGGTAGTATGCCTGAAATCTCATTGTCAATGTTATTCTCTAGCTCGAAAAGCTGTGTCTTTCATTTTCTTCTGTTCATTGAACGCATGGATGCTGCGGGACCTGAATAGATAGGGCACCGACAGCACGGTCCACCCCTTGCCCCCTGCTGCCAAATCTCAAATATTGTTAAAAAAAAAAGTCCACAACTACAAGGGGGAGTTGTTTACACATGCAGGCCTTTAAAATATGAAGCCCTCTTAGACAATTAATTATATGTGAACTGGGTATCATGGCAGCTACTGAGGAAACAAAGAGGAATAGTTAATTTTGAAACTATTAAATATTAAGCATTTATTTTTCAATAAAAATAAAAGGCAGTAAATTGTGTAGCATAATAAGGAAATAGGTGAGCAAATATTATATATTTATACTGCATTATTATTACACATTCTCTATCAAACATTATACAGAGAGTGGTTGTGAATTCAGTCATTTTCTAAATAATCTCTAAACTAAAAGAGTGAGCTAAGTCTTCCATGGCCCTAAGATGTTGATTTGAAGTGAAATGAGTATTGCAGAGCTAGAATCCCTACAAGAATTTTTGAAAAACTTGTATGAGAACAAAAGGATAAATGGTAATATCTGTTGTTAGGAGGAATGTATTAAATCAAGATAATATTGGTCAAAACGGTCATGGTGATTTTAAAGCAATAAAACCAGGAAGTCACTAGATAGCCTGTGGGGGCACTAATGCCTCTGTAGCCTACACTGCGAACAGAACCTGAAGGACCCTGCGCCTGAACGGGAGACAATGGAACTAAGGACAAGTGACCGCCACAGGCCGGCAGGTGTTTCCAAGTAAGGCGACTGCTTCAGCTGCAGCCAGTCAATAATATCCTTGCTGTACCTCCACGTCTTCTCATTAAAACCTCTCCCCAAAGACAGGCGGTGGAGGTGCTAATCACTTTTGGTTTAGGGCAGCCTGACTCGAGTTCATGTATGCTCAAATAAACTCTTGAAAATTTAAATTGCCTTGGTTTACCTTTTAACAGTGACTTCGGTAATTTCCCCTTGCCATCCATTCTCCACACTGACAGTAAATTACTTTCTCCAAAAGATGTGATCATGTTTCTTCCCTGAAAGCTGATCTCCACAGGCTGTGAGATAAAGTGCCAAATCCCCGGCTTGGCCTCCAAGAGCCGTGGGCCTTCGCCCCTCCTCGCCACCTGCTCATCACGCCTGCTCCGGTGTCTGGCAGCCCTCCTCTTCTGTACCCTCCTTCTGGTGCAAAGTCTTATGCCTAAAAAGCTTCCAGTCCCAAAGGGTAAAATCTCTCCATCCTTCAAGGCCCCTCATGAAGATCCCCTCCTCAGTAGTTCAAAGCTGCCTCCTGTCACTGGATAATTCAATGTACAATTGTGGGATGCCGGATATCCCTGTAGATGCCTAGGATTCAAAGCCAGATAGAATGTGGTTCTGCTCACCCCAGCAGGTGCCCACAGGTTAACTGGGGTAAATGGTCTGTACACAAGCAATGTGCAGAATGTTACAATGAGCTATGTTCAAGGTGGCCTGGGAGTTGGGTAAGGATGCCCTTAACTCTTCTGAATTTGCATGGTACATATTTGGCATGATTCTATGCTGCCAGATGGGTGTGCTGTTTCACGCACACATCTTACCTTCCCATTTAACTATGTGTTTCGTGAGCCCTGTCTTGTGGCATTATTTCCACATGTCCACAGTGCCTGATACAGCATCACGTATACAACGGACTGTCAGCTAATGCTTGTAGAGTAAATAAATGTCTTTCCCTTCTAAGAATTACTGATTTATTTTAAATAAAAGGAAGGCTAGGTGGAAGTTTTTCTACCTGGCAACTGTTTCTTATCAGAATAGCTTAGTTACTGAAAACAGCATGACCTCTGGTGATTGCAGTAGAATAAAAGCTGAAAGAGCTGGGACTTCTGATGGAAATGTAAATCAGAAGCTAATAGTATGCCACGTGCGACGTGAATCTCATATTCAATTTGTTAAGTCCAAAAGCTCTAATGTGTGGTATGTGTGGTTCTATACAGGTAAGCAGGGCATTTATATGTAAAATTAGAACAAAAAGACCAGCGGGTGAAATCTTCAGTCCAACTAGGGAACTTTTAAGCATTTTACCTCTTTTCTTACTTTGTGGCAATAGTGGATGCTAACTCTACCTGCACGCATGCAGAAGGTTATTGTGGGACACCTTTTCATGGAGGGGGTGGATACAATTAATGGGTATTATTGAGAGTTGGAGGTCTAATATTCTTGCCTTTGAATACAGAAAGTGAAAGACATATCTATTGTTCAAAGAAAGGATAACCAGGCAAGCATGCAGTCCTATTAGAAATAAAGAAGGAGCAGTCTGTATAGAAGATTATTTTCCTGCATGAAAAGACAAAAATCTGAGAATGGGAAGAAGTGGCTGGGATTTCAGTGAGGATGAGAGGATGGAAAGGACATATGGCCGATGGGGAGAGACTGACCTTTAGCCTCCCACCATCTGCGAGCCCTTTCTTTTTTAGTAATAGTTTCAGCTGGACACATGGCACCCACTGCCTTTGGACTTGCCGTGTTGGCCACGTAACAAATGTCTCTCCTGTGGGGTATGAGCTGGGTGCTGGGTGCCCCTTCCGGATCTGGTCTTAAGGAGCGGAGTGTCCTCCTCTTACCTGAGTCTATGGTCCTGGCTGAAGAGTGTGGAGCCATCTGTACCACACACTTGATGTGAACGAGGGACTTAGTGGAGCAGATCCATCATCCCAGTACAAGACTTTTATGAGAGAGAAGGGACTAAGAGGTCATTTTTAAGATAATGCCCTGTACTAGTTAAGAGATTCTGGCTGGAGAAACAGAAATCCCACTCCAACTGGCTTGAACAAAAAGAAAATAACGTGCTGTCTGACAGGAGAGTGGCTTTCGAGCTGATTAACAGAGCAGTGCTGGGAAGTCCAAAAGGACCTGGTTCTTCCACAAACCATCATGAGTAAGGATCACAGGAGCAGCAGGACTGGTTTAGGCCACTCAGGATTCTCTGCTGACAGTGAAGGAGGTCATCTCTCAAAGAGGAGGGCACCTGAACAAAAATCAGTGTTCTGTTAGCAAGAAAAAGGGGGAGATGGAGGTCAGTGGGGAGACCAGCGCTGTCCGCTACTACCTGTCTGTGTGCACACAGATTCTAAGGGTGATCTGGCAGCAACTCGGCCCAGAGGGCAGTGGACAGGTGCTCAGGGGTCAAGTGGCAAGCAGGTCTATTTGCAGAGGGGAGGTAGACAGCCTTTAGAGTAGGTTTCATGCCGGTTATTTTCTTAACTTTCTGCAGGTGATCCTGCTGACTTCTGATTACGTAACAATGATGTTTAAAACGGTGTATAGAATATTGAAGGCATGCCCACTACGTGCTTTATCTAAATCATGTTTATTATTGAAGCTTAGTGCTTTCCTGAGATCTTACAAAACAATCTCTGGTTTCTTTAGAACAAGAAACTAAAAATACACACAGCAAGGTAGCCTCCAAATATCATTTTCCAGACCTTTTTAAAATCTGTTACAATCATGATGTGAAGCGCTTTCCATCCAGCTCACTATGGGAAGTTCTGGCTCAAAAGATTCAGTCCAACAAAGATCTTATCTTTTTAATCCTATCTTTCTACTTCAACTTTTTTGTATTGATTAAGTGGCTTCTACCTTTCACAATAATACAATACTGTTTATACAAAAGCCTAGCCACGTGTTCACATAAGGAATCTTTCAGAAGCTTACTTTGATTTGGATTTATTTTTTTCCCAGATAGAAGCCATCTTCCGAATATAGCTTTGCTCTACTCCCTGTTTACATGGAAAGCCATTTACATGAAAGGTCTAGAGGAGGCTGTTAAATAACTGGCTAGTTTCTCTTTTTAATGAAAGGAAACACCTCCATTCTCGGCACTTCACATTCTTTTAAAACCTAGCAAAAAAATACCATCCTATTTCTGCAAAAGATGAGCTTGTAAGTTGATTGGACTCAGTATCTCTTCTTCTATTATTTCCTCCAAATAATCAGGCCATGTCAACACACAGGCTTGCACACATAAACATAAAAAACAATGCTTCAAGTGAGCAGAGGGAAAGAGGCAGTACCAAACACGTATCCAGAGATATTGTTAAGAATTCTTTAGGGATAAGTGACCTTCTCTAGGTGGAGTGGGTTCTGTCTGGATAGGTAGCTGCAGGAATAGCTAATTCACACTTCCTTTGAATTATAGACCTGTCAGTTTAATGCTAATACCTTGAGAAGAACTGGAAAAAAGAATCACTTGACATTAAATTACCAGCTGTCACTGCACTCTGGACAATAACCAAGAAGGCTTTGTGAAGAAGAATGTGTGTCAGGAACAATATTATTTCTTTCTGAAAGAGAGCGATGGGCGGCATGGATTGGGGAAGAAACAGGCATTCTGGGCCTACTTCAATAGAAAGGAGGAAGAAAATTGCTTTCTTTTCGGAAGTGCAGTAACAGGTCCACTTGACAAATTACCTCCTAGAGTGTATCAGATGGCGTTCGCTCCCCCTGAAAAGAGTCCTCCTCCTTATTGTTACCCTTCTGACCCTGGTTCACAACAGAGCAGACGGGGTAAAGCCAACACATTTGGCCTGTGCCTTATCCACAGATTTGCAGTCTAACTCATTTTTTCTTCTCCCTAAAAAAGATCCTTACATAAAATTAACAAGAAAAAAAAATCTGAAAGTCTTATCCTCTATTCAAATATAAACTTTTACATGGACAGGTGGGCAAAGGGCTGTGTTGCAGGATCAGGGAGGTGTGCCGGCAGAACTCCCCTGGGACTCCAATCTGTAGGGCAGGTGGGAGTCCAGATCAGGCCAGCCAGCTCCGATTTCCCTGGGGGGCTTTCAAGTTTCCATCCTTAGGCCTCATGTGTTCGGTGCTCAAGAGGGAGAAGAGATTGTTGGAGGCCTTCACCTGGCAGCACCCTCTGGCCCACTGAAATGCAAAGCCAGAAAGAAGGACCGCCAGCTGTACTTCTTAGGATCTTGGATTTCAGTTTCTGGGTCTGTTATAGACCCTTGGAGATGACTGGCTATTGGAGTGTCTCCTCTTTGCCCAGGAATTAATAGAGAGCTGATCTAATAAGTTACAGACTGAGACTTCCAATGGAATGTTTGGCGAGCAGTGAGCCATTCATGTCCCTTTAGTGCTGAGCACTTGTTCTGTATGGGCCACACTGAACCCTGTCTAAATTTCAATGGAAATAGGTGTGACAACAACGAAAAAGAAAGATAAACAACAACAACAAAAAAACAATAAAATACACTGCAAGTATATAATTCTTAGAATACAGACATATGTAAAGTACCATCAGAATATATTTCTCTTTAATGTAGGAACTACTTAAAACTATTAAAAACGACACAAAAATCGAAATGTACCTATTTGTATTCAGCTGTTCAGTGCTTTTGGTGACATGTTTCACAGAACTTATTTTGAGAATGGAAATTAAATTTCCTGGCAGACTTTACTCCCACTTTTATGAAATATGTCATTCAACTATATCAGGATGACAGGAGAGTGTGCTCTACGCAAATTAAAGGCTTGAAAGAGCACCCAGCTGGGCCACCTGCATCTCAGCAACTTTGAGTGAATAGTAGGGAGGCTTCACCATTTGGTTTTCCTGCCCTTGGCTTCAGGCAGTGGAAGGCATGTTTCCTTCTCCCTCCTCTGACCACAGAGAAATTATGGGCTTATGTTTGCAATGGTGTGAAAAGCTACCTAATTTAATTACTGGTCATCTTGCCTTGATTTTCAACAAATGATATTACTAGATTTTTTGTAATATAAGAAGTGTAAGAAGAAAAACGTAGCTCAAAAACTTAGATAATCCTTTATGTTATAAAAAGTAAAAGTAATATATCTACATGTTTAGAAACCGCAAACATGAAAGAGTTATAACTGAGAAATAAGAGCTCCTTCTCTACATCTCCACTTTCTGTATCCAAAGTTAACCACTGCTAATGGTTTCTTTAATTATTCCCAGAAAATGTTTGATACATTTTTGAGTACTGATCTTCTTTCTCTTCTTCTTTTCATTTAATTTTATATATTAAAAGTTGTTCCAGATTAAAGATGGTGGCATGAGAGGTGAGACACAGGCTTTCTCCTAAAACCACATATAATATGAAAATATAATTAATACAACTAATCTTGAAAGAGCAACAGGAAAGGGAACTGTGTCAGACTACATACACCTGGAGAAAAGAGCAGACCTCACAAAACAGGGTAACATACCAAAGCTGTGGCCTGGTGGGATCCAAGCCCTTCCCCCACCCCAGCTCACCCAAGGGAGGAAGAGAAATGGAGCAGGGAGGGAGCAGAGGCCTGGGACTGCTGAATACCTAACTCTGGAGATCTGCTACCTTTCATGGTGCTTGCATGATATTCTAGTGATTACGGATTGGAAAGCTAAGACAGGCAGAATTCCTGGAGAGACTGAGATTCCAGCCACTGTGGAAAGCAGGGATCCATACCTGGCTGCTCTGGGACAAAAGAAAGGCAAGCAGTCTGAGAGACTTCCTAATAAGGAAGCCCTTAGCAAGAGGGCTGATAAAGGCGCAAGGATTGCACAGAGCTTACTGCTCAGGAGAGAGGACAGGTAGACAGAATTGTCTGGGTGCACTCTTCCCAACAAGTTGGGAGCTTTGCCATATAGACTCTCATATTTAGGGAGGAAAAAGAAATCTTCCTCCTTAGACGATCAACAGGTGCTCCAGCTCCCTGGCTGGCTACACAGCTCCAAGGACGCCTTCCGTGATATGTAGCCTACTGCGCCTTTCTCCCGGCCAGCCCCACCTGGCTCGCAAACTGTCAAACCCTACCCTGGTGTTAGGCCAGCCAGAGGGAAGATCTGTCTAGAGTAACTACAAATGCAAAGCATAGAGGCTTATACCTGTGTGCTCAGCCCACTGGTTCAGGCAGTGGAGACAGGCATAGCAGCTAGGAAGCAGAAAACAGCTCTTTCCTCACCCCAGGCAACAAAACCACTCCCCTGCAACCCCCGACATTGTTTCAGGGGCTGAGCAGCTCCAGAGAGTAGAGCTTCTGGGCACTAGAGGGCGCCATACACAAATATGAAATGCCAAAGGAACCTGGTTCAGAGTAAAATTATTAATACAACTCCTGAGAAAGATTTAAATGACATTGACCTCATGACTCTTCCTGAAAGGGAGTTTAAAATAAAAATCATTAACATGCTCATGGAGGTACAGAAAGATATTCAAGAACTCAGGAATGAATTCCGGTCAGAGATCCAATCATTGAAGAGCACAATGGACCGTATTAAAAGCAGATAGGATACGGAGGAGGAGACGATAAATGAAATAGAAACTAGAAAAGAGGAATACAAAGAAGCTGAGGCACAGAGAGAAAAATGATCTCTAAGAATGAAAGAATATTGAGAGAAATGTGTGATCAATCCAAACGGAACAATATTCACATTATAGGGTACCAGAAGAAGAAGAGAGATAAAAAAGGATAGAAAGTGTCTTTGAGGAGGTAATTGCTGAAAACTTCCCCAATCTGGGGAAGGAGATAGTCTCTCAGGCCATGGAGATGCACAGATCTCCCAACAAAAGGAACCCAAGGAAGACAACAGCAAGACATATAGTAATTAAAATGGCAAAGATCAAGGATAAGGACAGACTATTAAAAGCATCCAGAGAGAGAAATAAGATCACATACAAAGGAAAGCCCATCAGGCTATCATCAGACTTCTCAACAGAAAACTTACAGGCCAGAAAGTAGTGGCATGATGTATTTAATGAAATGAAGCAGAAGGGCCTTGAACCAAGAATACTTTATCCTGCAAGATTATCATTTAAATTTGAAGGAGGGATTAAACAATTTCCAGATAAGCAAAAGCTGAGAGAACTTACCTGCCACAAACCATCTCCACAGTGTATTTTGGAGGGACTGCTATAGATGGAAGTGTTCCTAAGGTTTAATAGCTGTCACCAGAGGTAATAAAACCACAGTAAAAAAAGTAGAACAGCTAATTACTAAGCAAATGCAAACTTAAATTAACTATCCCCAAAGTCAATCAAGGGATAGACAAAGAGTACAGAATATGATACCTAATGTATAAAGAATGGAGTAGAACGAAAAAGGAGGAAGAAAAAAAAAGAACCTTTAGATTGTGTTTGTAATAGCATATTAAATGAGTTAAGTTAAACTCTTAGGTAGTAAGGAAGTTAACCTTGAACCTTTGGTAACCACGAATCTAAAGCCTGCAATGCCAGTAAGTACATACCTATCCATAATCACTCTAAATGTAAATGGACTGAATGTACTAATCAAAAGACATAGAGTCACTGAATGGATAAAAAAACAAGACCCATCTATATGCTGCCTTCAAGAGACTCACTTTAAACCCAAAGACATACACAGACTAAAAGTGAAGGGATAGAAAAAGATAGTTCATGCAACTAATAGAGAGAAAAAAGCAGGAGTTGCAGTAATTGTATCAGACAAAATAGACTTCAAAACAAAGAAAGTCACAAGAGACAAAGAAGGACATTACATAATGATAAAAGGGTCAATCCAACAAGAAGATATAACCATTATAAATATCTATGTGACCAACACAGGACCACCTACATATGTGAAACAAATACTAACAGAATTAAAAGGAGAAATACAGTGCAATGCATTCATCCTAGGAGACTTCAACACTCCACTCACTGTGAAGGATAGATCAACCAAACAGAAAATAAGTAAGGAGACAGAGGCACTGAACACACAATAGAACAGATGGACCTAACAGACATCTACAGAACTCCACACCCAAAAGCAGCAGAATACACATTCTTCTCAAGTGCACAAGGAACATTATCAAGAATATATCACATACTAGGCCACAAAAAGAGCCTCAGTAAATTCAAAAAGATTGAAATTGTACCATCCAGATTCTCAGACCGCAAAGGTATGAAACTAGAAATAAATTACTCAAAGAAAATGAAGAATCGCACAAACATATGGACGCTTCACAACATGCTCCTAAAAATGGATCAATGACCAAATAAAAACAGAGATCAAGCAATATATGGAGACAAATGACAACAAAAATTCAACACCGCAAAATTTGTGGGATGCAGCAAAGGCCATGCTAAGAGAAAAGTACATTGCAATACAGGCCTACTTCAGGAAAGAAGAACAATCCCATATAAGCAGTCTAAACCCACAATTAATGAAACTAGAAAAAGAAGAACAAATGAGGACCAAAGTCAGTAGAACAGGAGACATAATAAAGATTAGAGCAGAAATAAATAAAATTGAGATGAATAAAACAACAGAAAGAATCAATGAAAGCAAGAGCTGGTTCTTCGAGAAAATAAACAAAATATATAAACCCCTAGCCAGACTTATCAAGAAAAAAAGAGCCTACTCACATAAACAGAATCAGAAATGGGAAAGGAAAAATTACTACAGCAACACAGATATACAAAGAATTATGAGAGAATATTATGAAAAATTATATGCTAAGAAACTGGATAACCTAAAAGAAATGGACAACTTTTTAGAAAAATACAACCTTCCAAGGCTGACCCAGAAAGAAACAGAAAATCTGAACAGACCAATTACCAGCAATGAAATTGAACTGGCAATCAAAAACCTACCTAAGAACAAAATGCCTGGACCAGATGGCTTCACTGTGGAATTTTATCAAACATTTAGTGAAGACCTAATACCCATCCTCCCTAAAGTTTTCCAAAGAGTTGAAGAAGAGGGAATACTTCCAAATTCATTCTATGAGGCCAGCATCACTCTAATACCAAAACCAGGCAAAGACACCACAAAAAAAGAAAATTACAGATCAATATCCCTGATGAACATAGAAGCAAAAATACTCAACAAAGTATTAGAAAACTGAATTCAAAAATACATCAAAAAGATCATCCATCATGATCAAGTAGGATTTATTCCAGGGATCCAAGGATGGTAAAACATTTGAAAATCCATCAACATCATCCACCACATCAACAAAAAGAAGGACAAAAAGCACCTGATCATCTCCAAAGATGCTGAAAAAGCATTTGACAAAATTCAACATCCATTCATGATAAAAACTCTCAACAAAATGGTTAGAGAGGGTAAAGAATTCAACATAATAAAGGCATTATATGACAAACCCACAGCCAACATTATACTTAACAGCGAGAAGCTGAAAGCTTTTCCTTTAAGATTGGGAATAAGACAAGGATGCCCACTCCCCCTAGTCATATTCAACATAGTCATGGAGGTCCTAGCCACAGCAATCAGACAACACAAACAAATAAAAGGCATCCAGATGGGCAAGGAAGAAGTTAAACTGTCCCTGTTTGCAGATGACATGATATTGTACCTAAAAAACCCTAGAAAATCCACTCCAAAACTACTAGACCTAATATCTGAATTCAGCTAAGTTATGGGACACAAAATTAATACGCAGAAGTCTGTGGCATTCCTATACATTAACAATGAACTAGCAGAGAGAGAAATCAGGAAAGCAATTCCATTCACAGTTGCATCAAAAAGAATAAAATACCTAGGAATAAACCTAACCAAGGAAGTGAAAGCCTATACTCTGAAAGCTACAAGACACTCATGAGAGAAATTATATAAAATACCAATAAATGGAAACACATCCCGTGCTCATGGATAGGAAGAATTAATATTGTCAAAATGGCCATCCTGCCTAAAGCAATCTACAGATTCAATGCAATTCCTATCAAAATACCAACAGTATTCTTCAACGAACTAGAGAAAATCATTCTAAAATTCATATGGAACCACAAAAGACTCTGAATAGCCAAAGGAATCCTGAGAAGGAAGAATAAAGCTGGGGGGATTATGCTCCCAACTTCAAGCTCTACTACAAAGCCACAGTAATCAAGACAATTTGGTACTGGCACAAGAACACACCCATAGACCAATGGAACAGACTAAAGAGCCTCGATATAAACCCAACCATATATAGTCAAATAATATATGATAAAGGAGCCATGGACATACAATGGTCAACTGACAGCCTCTTCAACAGCTGGTGTTGGCATAACTGGACAGCTACATGCAAGAGAATGAAACTGGATTATTGTTTAACCCCATACACAAAAGTAAACTCAAAATGGATCAAGGACCTGAATGTAAGTCATGAAACCATAAAACTCTTAGAAGACAACATAGGCAAAAATCTCCTGAATATAATCATGAGCAACTTCTTCCTGAATGCACCTCCTCGAGTAAGGGAAACAAAAGCAAAAATGAATTCATTGGACTACATCAAACTAAAAAGTTTCTGTATGGCAAACGACACCATCCACAGGACAGAAAGGCATCCTACAGTATGGGAGAGTATATTTGTAAATGACATATCTGACAAGGGGTTAACATCCAAAATATATAAAGAACATACACGCCTCAACATCCAAAAAGCAAATAAATTGGCAGAGGATATGAAGAGACAGTTCTCCAAAGAAGAAATTCAGATGGCCAACAGACACATGAAAAGATGCTCCACATCACTAATCATCAGGGAAATGCAAATTAAAACCGCAATGAGCTATCACCTCACATCAGTGAAGATGGCCAGCATCTAAAAGACTAAGAACAACAAATGCTGGTGAGGATGTGGAGAAAGGGGAACCCTCCGACACTGCTTGTGGGAATATAAGGTAGTTCAACCATTGTGGAAAGCAATATGGAGGTTCCTCAAAAAACTAAAAATAGAAATACCATTTGACCCTGGAATCCCACTTCTTGGAATTTACCCAAAGAATACAACTTCTCAGATTCAAAAAGACATATGCACCCCTATGTTTACTGCAGCACTATTTACAATAGCCAAGATATGGAAGCAACCTAAGTGTCCATCAGTAGATGAATGGATAAAGAAGAGGTGGTACATATACACAGTGGAATACTATTCAGCCATAAGAAAGAAACAAATCCAGCATTTGTAACAACATAGATGGAGCTGGAGGATATTATGCTCAGTGAAATAAGCCAGGTGGAGAAAGACAAGTGCCAAATGATTTCCCTCATCTGTGGAGTATAACAATGCAGCAAAACTGAAGGAACAAAATAGCAGCAGACTCAGAGACTCCAAGAAGGAACTAGTGGTTACCAAAGGGGAGGGGTGTGGGAGGGTGGGTGGGGAGGGAGGGAGAAGGGGATTGGGGGGTATTATGTTTAGTACCCATGGTGTGGGGGATCACGGGGAAAACAGTGTAGCACAGAGAAGGCAAATAGTGAATCTGTGGCATCTTACTACACTGACGGACAGTGACTGCATTGGGGTATCAGAGGGACTTGATAATATGGGTAAATGTAGTAACCACATTGTTTTTTCATGTGAAACCTTCATAAGAGTGTATATCAATAATACCTTAATAAAAAAAATACTAAAAAAAAAGTTGTTCCATATAGGCACACAGGTTGACCGTCCTTTTTAACAGGATACTGTATTTTATTATATAGATATGTCAAACATATATTTAGCCATAGTGGTATTATCGAACATTTGATTGTTTCCAAATTATTATCTATTATAAAACAGTGCTCAAAATCCTGCTACAAAGGATATCCTCCCCAAACATCTTGACAAATCTTTGTGATTATGTTTGTAAGGTATATTTCCCGCAGGATAATCCTGTCACACCTACAGGGGTGGGATGAAGCTGAAATGTCAGCAACCTAATTTTATTATATTTGGGGCAAACTAATTGTAAGCACAGGAATTTAAAGACCGGCATCCGGATGTAGACTCAGTGGACACTTCTGAGGTCTTTGGGGGTAAAGTGAATATTCTGCACATACTGTCAACCTTAGTCTGCAGATCAGTATAATGAGTCAATGTTACAGGGGGGAACTGACGAAGCCCGAGTAACCACAAGAGCTACAGCAGCCCCCTGCAGGGCCCACATCAAGTGCACACGGGTGTGGTGCAAAGGGCTGGGCTGTAGCCAGAGGGCGAGAAGATTTCATCTCAAATCCTTTGTTTTTTGAGACAAGGCACTTTTAGGAATTGAGAGTAGGGTTGCACCTGGAAGTGACTCTAAGACAACTCATTACTCATGAGTGACCGAAAGTCAGAGAGCCTGCCTGAGTTTTGATCCAGGGGAAGGACCACTCCAGCTGAATAAATTTTAAAAGAAAACGGGAGAAACAAAAGGTAGCATATCCACGCAATGGAATATTATTCACATACAAAGGAAGGAAATTCTGACCTAACAAGGATGAACCTCAAAAACATTATGCTAAGTGAAATAAGCCAGACACAGAAGGGCAAATATTCTACGATTCCATTTACACGACATATCTAGGATAGGCAAATTCACAGAGGCAGAAAGTAGTGTAGAGGTAACCAGGGACTGGGGGGTTGGCGTGGAGAACAGGGAGCTAGTTACTGCCTAATGGGGACAGGGTTTCTGTTTGGGGAAGTGAAAAGTTTTGGAAATAGACAGTGGTGTTGGATAAACAACGTTATGGATGAACCTCATGCCCCTGAGTGGTATGTTTAAAAAAGGTTATGAATAGCATAAAAAAAGGGACAATGAGAGAACAAAGAAGATGGCTTTGATGATCACCGCGCATAATCTTGAGTCTATACAACCCCATGAAAGACGAGATGAGAACCAGAAAGTGTAGTAAATGAACGACAATGAACAGTATCACATCTGTGAGGCATTTTCCAAAGGCTGCGTGAAGGACAATCCAGATCCCAGTGCAGAGGGAGGGATGGCGAGACTGTGGCTGGATGAGGGCATGGGGGCACCCAGCGCCTTCAGGGGGCTCCTGTCCGGGAGAGATCCCAGGGAGCAAAGAGAGCGGAGGCCATGAGGAGGACATAATGTGTCTCTGCAAGGCTTCTACGACCAGATGATAGAAGGCCCGAGAAATGGTAGGGCTAAAAAATAATTAGTATAATGAGATGGAGCATAACTGTCCCCAAGAATGACTGGCGGCCTCTGGGAAGGACAGGGAAGAAGGGATTGACATTCAGACCGCCAGGTGGGTGGGCTGGGTGGGTACTCCAACAGCCGCCTCTGGAGAGCCCCAGCAGGGGCATCCTGGCTGGGCTGGCCCGGGAACTGCCCCACGTGGTTGCTCTGGCCACTAACCCACAGTTACTGAAGGCAGAGCAAATGGGAACAAAGATCAATACCACATGGCTCCTTTGTCATCATACTGTCCGGTACAGTTTATGTTTTATGAGATAGTCATATTTTGACACCTACTATGTGAAAATATTTTATTCACCATAATATCTTTTATTCTATGAAGTTGAAAAATCCCTCATGTTCATTTAATAGGAACCACTTGAATATATGTTAGTAGCCACACACAATCATAAAATTTCATCCTATCTTCTCTGTGGATCTTAAACCCCCAAAATTGTATAGCAATAGCGGTTCAAGGAATAAAAAGACTTCACTATAAAAATATGTAGTCTCAAAAATACACCTAAGACGAGTATTGGATTAAAGATGGCGGCATGAGAGGTGAGACAGAGGCTTCCTCCTAAAACCTCATATAATATGAAAATAAAGCTACAACTACTCTTGAAAGAGCAACGGGAAAGAGGACGGCAATAAACTGCATACACCTGGAGACAAGAGCAGCCCTCACAGAAAAGGGTAACGTACTAAAGCTGTGGTCCTGTGGGATCCAAGCCCTTCCCTCACCCCAGATCACCAGCAGGAGGAACAGGAATGGAGCAGGGAGGGAGTGGAGATGTGGGACTGCTGAATACCTAACTCTGGAGATATGCTCTGGGAACACAAACATACATTTCATGGTGCTTGCATGATACTCTTGTAATTAGGGGGTTGGAAAGCTAAGACAGGCAGAATTCCTGGAGAGACTAAGATTCCAGCTGCTTGTGAAAGCAGGGATCCATATCCAGCTGCTCGGGGCAAAAGAAAGGCGGGCAGTCTGAGAGACTTCCTAACAAAGAAGACCTTGGCAAAGGGGTGCTAAAGGGGCAAGGATGGCACAGAGCTTACTGCTCACGAGAAAGGGCAGGCAGACAAAATTGTCCAGGTGCACTCTGCCCAGCAGGTTGGGAGCTCTCACGATCTTCAGGTGCTCCAGCTCCCTGGCTGCCTACACAGCTCCAAGAACCCCTTCTGTGACAGGCAGACTAGTGTGCCTTTCTTCTGGCCAGCCCCACTGGGCTTGCAAACCAGGAAATCCTTCCCTGGTGTTAGGCCAGCCAGAGGGAAGATCTGTCTACAGCAACTAAAAACGCAAAGCACAGAGGCTTATACCTGTGTGCTCAGCCCACTGGTTCAGGCAGTGGAGACAGGCATAGCAACCAGGAACCAGCAAACAGCCCTTTCCTCCCCAGAGGCACCAATACCACTCCCCTACAATCCCCGCATTGCTTCAGAGGCTGAGCAGCTCCAGAGAGTGAGCTACTGGGCACTAGAGGGCGCCATACACAAATATGAAACGCCAAAGGAACCTGGTCCAGAGTAAAATTATGAATACAACTCCTGAGAAAGATTTAAATGATATGGACCTTATGACTTTCCCTGAAAGGGAGTTCAAAATAAAAATCATTAACATGGAGACTTCCGGGAAGATGGCGGTGTGAGCAGGGCGGCAGAAATCTCCTCCCAACACTATATTTATCTACGAAAACACAGAAAATACATCTATTCCTAAAAGAGAGACGAGAATACACAGGAAAGCGCACAGCGTGCAGCTACACCCGAGAGGACTCAGCACCCCAAGAGGCGGGTAAGATACGGAGCCGCGACCCGGCGGGACCCGAGCACTCCCCCACCCAAGCGCACTGGTAGGAGGAGAGGATTCAGAGCCAGGAGGGAGTGGAAGTACCCCCCAAGAAGTAGCCAGCCCCGGTGATCTGCGCGGGGAGCGCTGACCCACATTGCGCAGTGCAGCGGAGATTGGGGAGACAGAGCAGGAGGATCTGAGTGGGGAACGTGCCAGGGTGCTGGCAGCCGGCTCCCGGGAAGGAAAAAAAAAAAAAGTGCACGCTTTCTTCAGCGGTCTTAAAGAGACAGGAGCCCAGCGGAGGAGCCGGATCGCCCCAGCACACTCAGCCCAGCAGGCTGGGAGTCCTGGGGAGTTTCAGACGCCTTAGCTGGTGACTGAGGAAGCGTAGCCATACTTAACACTTTTCACTGAGATCAACAGCCTCCTATTCGTTCCCACCGTTGCCAGAGCAATAAAGGGCCCTGCGGAGCGGCACAGTCACAGCTGTGGAATAGTGGGGCAACAGCGCCACCTAGAGCATTCCCACAGAATCTATGTCCGGTGGGCATTTTTTTGTTTTTTTTGTTTTGTTTTGTTTTCTGTTTTGTTTTTGTTTTTTCTTTTCTTTCTTTCTTTCTTTTTTTTTTCTTCTCTTTTTAAAGTCTTAAAGAGCCCAGCTGATATACGTGGCAACTATCAGTGACCAAATTATACAGCCATGAAAAGACAAAGGAATATGGTTCAGACCAAAATCAACCAGACAACCCCAGAGAGGGAGTCTGAAGGGATGGAAATGCACAGCCTCCCTGAAAAAGAATTCAGAATAAAAGTCATAACCATGCTGATGGACCTACAGAGAAATGTGCAAGAGCTGAGGGAGGAAGTGAGGGAACTGAGGAAAGACAATACAGAAATCAGACAAGCGATCGACGGGCTTAACAGCAGAATGGATGAGATGCGAGAGACTGTTAATGGAATAGAAAACAGAGAACAGGAGTACAGAGCAGCTGAGGCAGAGAGAGATAAAAGGATTTCTAGGAATGAAAGAATATTAAGAGAACTGTGTGACCAATCCAAACGGAACAATATTCGCATTATAGGAGTACCAGAGGAAGAAGAGAGAGAAAAAGGGATAGAAAGTGTCTTTGAAGAAATAATTGCTGAAAACTTTTCCTTGCTGGGGAAGGAAGTAGTCTCGCAGTCCACCGAAGCTCATAGATCTCCCAACACAAGGGACCCAAGGAAGACAACACCAAGACACATAATAATTAAGATGGCAAGATCAAAGATAAAGACAGGGTATTAAAGGCAGCTAGAGAGAGAAAAAAGATCACCTACAAAGGAAAACCCATCAGACTATCATCAGACTTCTCAACAGAAACCTTACAGGCCAGAAGAGAATGGCATGATATATTTAACATTATGAAACAGAAGAGCCTCGAACCAAGAATATTGTATCCAGCACGGTTATCATTTAAATATGATGGAGGGATTAAACAATTTCCAGATAAACGAAAGTTGAGAGAGTTTGCTTCTCATAAACCACCACTACAGGATATCTTAAATGGACTGCTCTACATGAAAGCACACCTAAGGCTAAAAAGATATCACCAGAGGAAAAAAAAAATCATAGCAAAGAAAGAAGACCATCCAAATACTAACTAAAGGCAAGGAATTAAACACCTATTATAGAAAGAATGGAGGAGCAGGAATAAGAAGGGAGAGAAAGAAAGAAACATCAGACTGTGTTTACAATAACTTAACAAGAAAGTTAAGTTAGATTGTTAGATAGTAAAGAAGCAACCCTTGAACCCTTGGTAACCACGAATCTAAAGCCAGCAATGGCAATAAGTACATATCTATCAATAATCACCCTAAAAGTAAATGGACTGAATGCACCAATCAAAAGACACAGAGTAACAGAATGGATAAAAATGCAAGACCCATCTATATGCTGCCTACAAGAAACTCACCTCAAATCCAAAGATATACACAGACTAAAAGTGAAGGGATGGAAAAAGATATTTCATGCAAACGACAAAGAGAAAAAAGCAGGTGTTGCAGTACTTGTATCAGACAAAATAGACTTCAAAATGAAGAAAGTAGCAAGAGATAAAGAAGGACATTACATAATGATAAAGGGTTTAATCCAACAAGAAGATAACCATTATAAATATATATATGCACCCAACACAGGAGCGCCAGCATATATGAAACAAATACTAACAGAATTAAAGGAGGAAATAGAGAGCAATGCATTCATTTTAGGAGACTTCAACACACCACTCACTCCAAAGGACAGATCAACCAGACAGAAAATAGAGACACAGGCACTGAACAAC
>JAVSCE010022500.1:0-14177 GCA_032199065.1 Smutsia gigantea | reverse complement strand
TTTAAATAGGAAGTTATAAGCAATATGTACAATATGGCCTAAATTTTATAAAAATATCTACATTAGTCATTTAGGGTATATTCAGTTACAAGTAATAGAAAACTCAATTTAAACTGACTTCGACAAGAAAATTTATTCGTTCATAGAGCTAGAAACTCCAGAAGACAGATTTTGATGTTAGCTTAATTTAGCAGCTCAGAAAGTTCTTCGAAAACCTCATTTCTTTTTATATCCCCTTTTTGCCTTCGAAAGCATCTGATTTAGCTGGAAGCTGGTTTGTCTTGCCATGGCAAGGTGGCCACCAGCAGCTTCCAGGTGTCCAAATACTTCTTTGGCAGGAGCCCTATGCTTCCTTCTGATTGGAAAATCATGATCACGTGCCTTTCCTGGTGGCCAGAGGAATGCTTTGTATTGATTGCCTGCGATCTGGATTAGGTGCTGATTGCTAAAACAAACACCTGGCAAGAGCATGAGATTATTATAGTCTGGTTTAGCCAAATCAGGATCTCTAATGGAGCTAGGTATATATATGGTCAGTCCCAAGAAAATTGCCATGATGTTCCACAGTGGAGTGCTGTGGGATGGATGTTGAGAAGTGCATCTTAAGATCCAGTCTTCAGAGAGGACTAAAGATGGCGGTGTGAGAGGTGAGACAGAGGCTTCCTTCTAAAACCACATATAATACGAAAATAAAATGAATACAACTAATCCTGAAAGAGCAACAGGAAAGAGGACTGCACCAAACTGCATACACCTGGAGAAAAGAATACACATCATGGAACAGAGTAATGTACCAAAGCCGTGGCCTGGTGGGACCCAAGTCCTTCCCCCACCCCAGCTTACCAGCGGGAGGAAGAGAAACAGAGCAGGAAGGGAGTGGAGGCCTGAGACTGCTGAATATCTAACTCCGGAGATATGATCTGGGAGCACAAACCTACATTTCATGGTGTTTTCATGGTACTCTTGTGATTAAGAGGTTGAAAAGCTAAGACAGGCAGAACGCCTGGAGAGAATGAAATTCCAGCTGCTTGTGGAAAGTAGGGATCCATATCCAGCTGCTCTGGGACAAAAGAAAGGTGGGCAGTTTGAGAGACTTCCTAACAGCAAGAGGGCTGCTAAAGGGGCAAGGATTGCACAGAGCTTACTGCTCAGGAGAAAGGACAGGTAGACAAAATTGTCTAGGTGCACTCTGCCCAGCAGCTTGGGAACTTTTACGATCTTCAGGAGCTCCAGCTCCCTGGCTGGCTACAGAGCTCCAAGGACCCCCTCCGTGATACGCAGCCTACTGTGCCTTTCTCCCAGCAGCCCCACCTGGCTTGCAAACTGGCAAACCCTACCCTGGCATTAGGCCAAGAGGGAAGATCTGTCTACAGCAACTACAAACGCAAAGCACAGAGGCTTATACCTGTGTGCGCAGCCCTCTGGTTCTGGTAGTGGAGGCACGCAAAGCAGCCGGGAAGCAGGAAACAGCTTTTTCTTCCATCCAGGCACCAAAACCACTCCCCTGCGACCCCCAACATTCCTTCAGGGGCTGAGCAGCTCCAGAGAGTAGAGCTTCTGGGCACTAGAGGGCACCATATACAAATACGAAATACCAAAGGAACCTGGTTCAAAGTAAAATTATGAATATGAATACAACCCCTGAGAAAGATTAAAATGAAATCGACCTTATGAATCTGCCTGAAAGAGATTTCAAAATAAAAATCATTAACATGCTCATGGAGGTACTGAAAAATATTCAAGAACTCAGGGAGGAAATCTGGTAAGATATCCAATCATTACAGAACACAGTATCAGAAATGAAACATAAAATGGAAAGTTTTAAAAGCAGATTAGATACAGTGGAGGAGATGATAAATGAAATAGAAATTAGAGGAGTACAAAGAAGCTGAGGCACAGACAGAAAAAAGGATCTCTAAGAATGAAAGAATATTGAAAGAACTGTGTGACCAATCCAAACAGAACAATATTCTCATAATAGGGGTACCAGAAGAAGAAGACAGAGAAAAGGGGATAGAAAGTGTCATTGAGGCGATAATTGCTGAAAATTTCTCCAATCTGGGGCAGGAGATAGTCTCTCAGGCCATGGAGGTGCACAGATCACCCAACACAAGGGACCCAAGGAAGACAACACCAAGACATATAGTAATTAAAATGGCAAAGATCAAGGATAAGGACAGACTATAAAAAGCAGCCAGAGAGAGAAATAAGATCACATACAAAGGAAAGCCCATCAGGCTATCATCAGACTTCTCAGCAGAAACCTTACAGGCCAGAAGGGAGTGGCATGATGTATTTAATGCACTGAAGCAGAAGGGCCTCAAACCTAGAATACTCTACCTGGGAAGGTTATCATTTAAATTTGAAGGAGGGATTAAACAATTTTCAGATAAGCAAATGCTGAGAGAATTTACCTCCCACTAACTGTCTCTACAGTGTATTTTGGAGGGACTGCTATAGATGGAAGTGTTCCTGCAGTTTAATAGCTGTCACCAGAGGTAATAAAACCACAGTAAAGAAAGTAGAACAATTAATTACTAAGCAACTGCAAAATTAAATCAACTATCCCCAAAGTCAATCAAGGGATAGACAAAGACTACAGAATATGATACCTAATAGGGATAGACAAAGACTACAGAATATGATACCTAATATGTAAAGAATGCAGGAGGAAGAAAAATGGGGAGAAAAAAGAACCTTTAGACTGTGTTTGTAATAGCATATTAAGTGAGTTAAGTTAGACTCTTAGATAGTAAGGAAGTTAACCTTGAACCTTTGGTTACCACAAATCAAAAGCCTGCAATGGCAATAAGTGCATACCTATCCATAATCACCCTAAATGTAAATGGTCTGAATGCACCAATCAAAAGACACAGAGCCAGTGAATGGATAAAAAAAACAAGACCCATCTATATGCTGCCTACAAGAGACTCACTTCAAACCCAAAGACACACAGACTGAAGGAATGGAAAAAGATGTTTAATGCAACTAATAGGGAGAAAAAAGCGGGAGTTGCAGTACTTGTATCAGACAAAATAGACTTCAAAACAAAGAAAGTTACAAGAGACAAAGAAGGACATTACATAATGATAAAGGGGTCAATCCAGCAAGTAGATATAACCATTATAAATATCTAGGGCACCCAACACAGGGGCACCTACATATGGGAAACAAATACTAACAGAATTAAAAGGGGAATTAGAATGCAATGCATTCATTCTAGGAGACTTTAACACTCCATTCACTCCAAAGGACAGATCAACCAGACAGAAAATAAGTAAGGAGACAGAGGCACTGAACAACACATTAAAACAGATGGACCTAATAGACATCTACAGATCTCTACATCCAAAAGCAGCAGAATACACATTCTTCTCAAGTGCACATGGAACATTTTCAAGAATAGATCATATACAAGACCACAAAAAGAGCCTTGGTAAATTCAAAAAGATTGAAAATGTACCGACCAGTTTCTCAGACCACAAAGGTATGAAACTAGAAATAAATTATGCAAAGAATATGAAAAATCCCACAAACACATGGAGGCTTCACAACATGCTCCTAAATAACCAATAGATCAATGACCAAATAAAAACAGAGATCAAGCAATATATGGAGACAAATGACAATAATTCAACACTGCAAAGTCTGTGGGATGCAGTGAAGGCCGTGCTAAGAGGAAAGTATATTGCAATACAGGCCTATCTCAGGAAAGAGGAACAATCCCATATAAGCAGTCTAAACTCACAATTAATGAAACTAGAAAAAGAAGAACAAATGAGGCCCAAAGTCAGTAGAAGGAGGGGCATAATAAAGATGAGAGCAGAAATAATTAAAATCGAGAATAATAAAACAATAGAAAGAATCAATGAAAGCACGAGCTGGTTCTTTGAGAAAATAAACAAAATAGATAAACCCCTAGCCAGACTTATCAAGAAAAAAAGAGAGTCTACACACATAAACAGAATCCGAAATGAGAAAGGAAAAATCACTACGGAACCACAGAAATACAAAGAACTATTAGAGGATACTTTGAAAAATTATATGCTAACAAACTGGATAACCTAGAAGAAATGGACAGGTTTCTAGAAAAATATTACCTTCCAAGGCTGACCGAGGAAGAAACAGAGAATCTGAACAGACCAATTACCAGGAATGAAATTGAATTGGTAATCAAAAAACTACTTAAGAACAAAACCCCTGAACCAGGTGGCTCTACTGCTGAATTTTATCAAACATTTAGTGAAGACCTAATACCTATCCTTGTTAAAGTTTTCCAAAGAGTAGAAGAAGAGGGAATACTTCCAAACTCATTCTATGAGGCCAATATCACTCTAATACCAAAACAAGGCAAAGACCCCACAAAAAAAGAAAATTACAGACCAATGTCCCTGGTGAACATAGATACAAAAATACTCAACAAAATATTAGCAAACTGAATTCAAAATACATCAAAAAGATCATCCATCATGGTCAAGTAGGATTTAGTCCAGACATGGAAGGATGGTACAACATTCAAAAATCCATCAACATCATCCACCATATCAACAAAAAGAAGGACAAAAACCACATGATCATCTCCATAGATGCTGAAAAAGCATTTGACAAAATTCAACATCCATTCATGATAAAACTCTCAACAAAATGGGTATAGAGGGCAAGTACCTCAACATAATAAAGGCCATATATGACAAACCCACAGCCAACATTATACTTAACAGCGAGAAGCTGAAAGCTTTTCCTTTAAGATTGGGAACAAGACAAGGATGCCCACTCTCCCCACTTCTATTCAGCATAGTACTGGAGGTCCTAGCCACAGCAATCAGACAACACAAAGAAATAAAAGGCATCCAGATTGGCAAGGAAGAAGTTAAACTGTCCCTGTTTGCAGATGACATGATATTGTACATAAAAAACCCTAAAGAATCCACTCTAAAACTACTAGATCTAATATCTGAATTCAGCAAAGTTGCAGGATACAAAATTAATATGCAGAAATCTGTGGCATTCCTATACACCAACAATGAACTAGCAGAGAGAGAAATCAGGAAAACAATTCCATTCACAGTTGCATCAAAAAGAATAAAATACCTAGGAATAAACCTAACCAAGGAAGTGAAAGACCTATACTCTGAAAACTACAGGACACTCATGAGGGAAATTAAAGAAAATACCAATAAATGGAAACACATCCTGTGCCCATGGATTGGAAGAATTAATACTGTCTAAATGGCCGTCCTGCCTAAAGCAATCTACAGATTTAATGCAATTCCTATCAAAACACCAACAGCATTCTTCAATGAACTAGAGCAAATAGTTCTAAAATTCATATGGAACCACAAAAGACCCTGAATAGACAAAGCAATCCTGAGAAGGAAGAATAAAGCTGGGGGATTACGCTCCCCAACTTCAAGCTCTACCACAAAGCCACAGTAATCAAGACAATTTGGTACTGGCACAAGAACAGACCCATAGACCAATGGAACAGACTAGAGAGCCCAGATATAAACCCAAGCATATATGGCCAATTAATATATGATAAAGGAGCCATGGACATACAATGGGGAAATGACAGCCTCTCAACAACTGGTGTTGGTAAAACTGGACAGTTACATGCAAGAGAATGAAACTGGATTATTGTTTAACCCCTACACAAAAGTAAACTCGAAATGGATCAAAGACCTGAATGTAAGTCATGAAGCCATAAAACTCTTAGAAGACAACATAGGCAAAAATCTCCTGAATATAAGCATGAGCAACTTCTTCCTGAATGCATCTCCTCGAGCCAGGGAAACAAAAGCAAAAATGAACACATGGGACTACATCAAACTAAAAAGCTTCTGTATGGCAAAGGACACCATCAACAGAACAAAAAGGCATCCTACAGGATGGGAGAATATATTTGTAAATGACATATCAGACAAGAGGTTAACATCCAAAATATGTAAAGAACTCAGGTGCCTCAACACCCAAAAAGCAAATAACCTGATTAAAAAATGGGCTGAGGATATGAAGAGACAGTTCTCCAAAGAAGAAATTCAGATGGCCAACAAACACATGAAAAGATGCTCCATATCACTAATCATCAGGGAAATGCAAATTAAAAGCACAATGAGATATCACCTCACACCAGTAAGGATGGCCAGCATTCAAAAGACTAAGAACAACAAATGCTGACAAGGATGTGGAGAAAGGGGAACCCTCCTACACTGCTGGTGGGAATGTAAGCTAGTTCAACCATTGTGGAAAGCAATATGGAGGTTCCTTAAAAAACTAAAAATAGAAATACTATTTGACCCAGGAACCCCACTCCTTGAAATTTTCCCAAAGAATACAACTTCTCAGATTCAAAAAGACATATGCACCCCTATGTTTATTCCAGCCCTTTTTACAAAGCCAAGATATGGAAGCAACCTAAGTGTCCATCAGTGGATGAATGGATAAAGAAGATGTGGTATATATACACAATGGAGTATTATTCCACCTTAAGAAGAAAACAAATCCTACCATTTGCAACAACATGGATGGAGCTAGAGGGTATTATGCTCAGTGAAATAAGCAGGCAGAGAAAGACAAGTGCCAAATGATTTCCCTTTTGTGGAGTATAACAACACGGCAAAATTGAAGGAACAAAATAGCTGCAGACTCACAGACTCCAAGAAGGGACTAGTGGTTACCAAAGGGGAGGGGTGTGGGATGGTGAGTGGGGAGTGAGGTAGAAGGGGATTGAGGGGTATCATGTCTAGTACACATGGTGTGGGGGGTCATGGGGAAGACAGTGTAACACAGAGAAGGCAAACAGTGAATCTGTGGCATCTTACCACACTGATGGACAGTGACTGCATTGGGGTATGGTGTGGACTTGATAACATGGGTAAAAGTAGTCACCACATTGTTTTTTCATGTGAAACCTTCGTAAGAGTGTATATCAATAATACCTTAATTAAAAAAAAAAAAGAAAAGATCCAGTCTTCATCGGAGAAAAAAGGCTAGACGTATGTACACCAAAGTACCTTTCTCTTCAGGTGGTGGAATTATGAGGAATTTTTATTTTCTTTTTATCCTTATCTATGTTTTACACTTTTGACAACAAACAGAACTTCAAAAATAAATGAAGGCTATAAATATGAGGGAAAGCTGGTGTATAACACTCGCAATGTGACTAACAGCTTGAGAGATTTACAGCAGACTGTTGGCAAACAGGAAATAGGAGTTCTCAGGATGGTGCCAACTGTGCCTTGCAGAAGCTTCTGACTGCCTTTCTCTTACCTCTGTTATGAAATTACAATCACTTCCATGGGCATCATCTGAGATTTTTGAAAGCTAGTCTGTCTTAAAACCCGTGGTCTCAACAGCTTGAATTTTCCCCTTTTGTCACGGTGTCAAAGCTTTTTAGCTTTCTCTAGAGACATTTTCCTTTGTCACCTTTGAACCCCATGAAGTGGGTTCCATTCCAGAAGGGGTCCAGAAAGGATGAGTCTCCTTGCAGGGGGACCCCTGTGTGCAGAAGGGGAGGAGCTGGCCCACTTCCTCTTGGACAGAAAGTGCTAAGTATTCTTTTAGAAGTGGCTACTGCAGAGAGTCTCGAGCTTTCTCGGAAGTCCTGGAACTTTCCTACACTGTGAATCACTCTGTGACCCTGGCGGCAGACCCCATGGGAGGGATCCCATGTCTGAAGCCTCAGGGTCCTGGGAAAATGCGAAGTGGGGCATCTCCCTTGATTCACTTGTTAGATGCTGGGTAGTTCTTTCTAGGATTCGTGAAGAAACTCCAGCTCCCTTCCACATACTTCCAGTCTCCTGGAAAACGAACTCATTTTTGCACTGGCAGAAAAGACCACTACTGGTTAGGCAAGGTAAGGAGTCCTCATGTCAGTCTGGGTGTCCCATTTGTCATTTGTATTTCTGTTTAAAACTGGTTCTCAGCTCTGCCTTTTCAGAAACTTGATTTTATCTTGTTACACCCTTCTGGAATTATTCCATCGTGATGATAGGCAATAACCTTGCATTTAGTTTCATGATGAGAGCTATACTTACCAAAAGGATCAAACTTCTCCAGTTTGAGTGGTCAAGGCATCTGGTCTGAGTATGAAAATATACGTGGGAGAAGAAATGAGGCCAGAAAAGGTGGATATTGGATGCTCTCAAGGAACCATTCTAGTTTCTCTTAGTAATGTCATCCACCTCCTCACCTGAATATAGACTTCATTTGAGTAAGGACCTTGTTTGTCCTGTATAATAATGTATAATGTATAATCCACAGAATTTAGAACAGGTGGAGGTACTTACCATGTATGTGATAAATGAATGAGTGGGACACTGGCTAGCTGGATGGACGAGTCCTTACTCCTTTCTGGAGTCACTGTCCTATGAGAAGTTTTTCCTGACCCTTCTAGGAAGATTAGCTTCCTCACTCTGCATTTCCATGGCACATTGAATTAAAGCTCTTACAATAGTATTGACATTATTTGCTTACATATCTGTCTTTTCTAAAAGAGCAGGAGCTCCACAAATACAGGGATTCTGCCTTATTTTGCCATTTAACTAACTATAGACACCTTTCACAGTACTCTGGCACATAGTAAATACTCACTGAAGACAACAATAATATTGTGGCAGTCTCATGAATAGCTCTCAGCTGGTGGGATATACCTGTTACGTGGATCAGGATATAACATGAATTAGGGTTCCCTTGCTCCTTCAGTGTTGGTGATGCATTATTAACTCCGTAGTCTTTGCTTTTCGTTGCTTTCAAGAGAAAAAACACCCTTCTATTTTCAGCTATTATTTCAATATTCCCTCTGCTGAACCTACAAATACACTGGACGGTTTCCATGGATTACATACCCAGGATCAAATTAGTCACTTTATGATGTTATACAAAGACGCACCCTAACCTCATCAGCAAACCATCTCCATGTCTTAGGGTAGGATGCATTATTTCTTGGAGGCCACCTAGAGAGAGCACATCCCTCTTGGGTTATGTGGATTCTTCCAGCTCTGGCTACACAAACTGAAGTACCCAGTCTGGGCCCCACTCATTGTGGGCTCATCTCTTTTATTGGTTATGGTTCCCTGTCTGGCGACTATGCTTCTTTCAATAGGTTCTTGCCTTATGACCAGGTCACATTTCCTTGAGGTCCAGGTGAGGTTTGTGTGCACCACTCTGATAACTCTGAAAGAGCAAATGGCCTCATGTGACCCCCAGTCCTGAGTCACCCAGAAATAATAGTCAATGTTTTGAGACCAGAAATTTAGGACGTCAAGACACAGACCGAGTGTCAAGCACACATTTAAGATCAGGGCAGGCTAAGAGACTAAAGCAAGGTAGATGCTCAAGTTAGGTAAACTGGCAGCAATCGGAGAGAGGTGATGTGAGCCTGATTCTTTGGTACATTGTGCTGCCTGCAAGGATTCCATATTCTCTGTTAATTTGTGTGGGCCTGAGCCCATGGGCATGGATGGTTTAAGTGGCCAAGTTGGTGGTAAAAAAGAAGGTAGGAAATTGATAGTTCTATTGGAAGGGTCTTTGAATACTGGAGCAAGTCTCACTAGACCCGAGTGACACAGCTGTGTATTCGGTGGGTGCATGGCCCTGGGACTTACACATTTCTGCCCTTGCGCCCTATCTACCCACCCCCACCACCTGCCAGGAGGCCTCCTGCACTTGTGTTGACACCAGGATCCATCCTGTGTTCTGCAGAGAATCCCTGTCATGACAGGTCATTTGTCCTTCGGTGGGAGAGCTTCTCCATGTGTCTGCATGCTGATGACTTTGGGAGCCTCTCAGTCATTTGGATCAAACCCCAAAGTTAGCCATTATTTAGATCTAATGAACTGTACCCTTCAAACATGTGTTTCCTTAGATTATTTCTTGACTGTTTTTCTTCTGTAGGCTTCATTTACAAGTCAGCCTCTATCAGATCTGCCCTGGTTTCCTCCCCACAGTGCTGGCCTTTTTTGTGCCATCGTGGTTTTCCAGAGGGCTTCTTTATTCCCTTCGTCTTCTTCAAACAAACGCTCAGCTTTCAGTGTCTCTGCTTTTTCCAGGAGGCTTCTCCTGCTGGCTCCATGTGTACACTGTCTGGGATTCATCCTCAGCATCTCCCGACCTGTTTTTTTCATGCAACAGAAGCAAGAATACTTTCCCCAGATATTCTTAGGAAAAGAAGAAACCCACCTTTCTCTAACCAAAGGTTTGTAGTTTTCATACATTTTCTCTGATTCAAACATTGAAATCAATCTATATTCTTGCCATCTCTCATAAACTATACCAGTGTCATTCCTGCTTTCATTTCTAAATCAATTCAGTTAATTTCTTGAGGACAAAGGCCACATCTCATTCATCTCTGCAGGCCCAGCATTAGCACGGTGCCTAACACATGGTAGCTGTGCAATACACATTTATTGAATGAATGAGTGAGTGAATGTATAAATGGAGAAATTGAAATATGGGCATGAAATTTAAAATTCTGATTATACATTTTTTGATCATTTAAAGGTGGTGTAATGACAATATAGCTGGGGTTTTCAAAGTTAATAATTTTCTTCATCACCAATACTTAGAATGGAAGTTCTTTTGAAAAATACAAAACATGGTTAAGAATAGAAATAGAAAACCCCACAAAATATAGTCACAAAATACAGTTGCAAAATAACGTTTTCAAAAATAATAACAATAATGTATTTTCTATTTGGGAATAAGTCCATTATATGAAAAGGTAAATATAATGATCCTGTTTTAAGATAACCACAAGAATAAGTATTGAAACGCCATTTGCCCTGTAAATATGATTCAAAATTCCATGCCAGTTCTTAAAGGCAAACATAAATGCTCATGAAAATAACTAAGAATTTTAATAACTTAGTGTAAGTGGACCTTGCTACGGAAAACCACAAGTCCATCCACATGGTAATAGAATTTGCTGTGACCCGTGGGCTTGTAACCAGGCCAAAGGAGCTTCACAAATTTATAGGTTGCTGAAAACTGAGAGATATCAATTATACAATAATCAGGTAAAAGTTCAAGTTAATAACTAACCATGAGCTAAGTGAAAGTTCTCAGAGCAGGCAAAAGACAAGGCATTCCGTGGGTTTTCATTTTAATTATGGGATTTATTTAAAATCATAGTTTCCAAGTCTAGAGAGTCCACTTTGCATGATATGTATTATCAAGTATAATATGTATTGTACAAAGATATCTAATACAGACAGGAACATTTGGCCAAGCAATGTTTACTACATGCAGATTTCAAAACTAAGGGAGGTCTTTTTCATCGGTGAAACAAGTCACAGCATATCAAAACGTTTGTGGAAATAGAATTAAACCCGGCAGAAAGGTTACAATAACCGCCATCGCTGAGTCAGAGACAGTAAAACTAAAGAGCTTCATGGAATCTGCTGATTTCAGCTTATCCAGGACTATCCTGATAAAACATGCGGCTTAGGGCTCAAGCTTCTGCTGAGACAGAAAGGCTGTGTCCTGTTGCTCAGGATGGCGCAAATGTCTTGCTGTGCGGTGAAAGAAAACCTTTGTGGAGTAGAGTATGGAGTGGAAGATTGCCTCCTAGCAAAACACAAAACTCACCATCTTGGCTACTGTTGTTTTATCAGCTTTAATAATGTTAAAGTCACACAGAGTAAATTAATTTTTAACTAGCTTAATAATTGCAACGATGCAATATTCAAATGGCTTCAGTCTATTTCAAAATTAAATGCTACAAGATGAACTCACTAGGGGCAAACCAATAGACCTAAGACAAAAGACTAGATAGACAGAAAGACAAAATCCTCTCAGATTCTGGGAAATCGTATTGGCAATGAATCGTACACTTATCGATATATAGATTGCTGTTTACTCCTGGTGGGTTATAGACATCACATTGGCCTTTGGCATCTGAAGAGATAGGGAGGAAGGGAGAAAGGAATCTGTTTCCTGCCTGCCAGGTAACTGTCAGAAGGCTCTGGATTGTGTTGTGTCCATGACATTAGAGATTTGGTGTGTGTTGGTGACTGTGGCACCTCCAATTCAGATGGGTGCTGGGGGCACACAGGTAGCTAGAAGTCACCAGCTGATTGCGTGAATGTCCACCTGTTGAGCCTGTCACTGCGCTCCTTGGTTAGTGCCATGCCGATGCAGAAAGGTCCATTCAAGTAGAATCGAATGACTCTTGTCTCCACTGTGCCATGATTTCATATAAATTCACTGAGTTTCTATTAAGATTCATGCATGAAAAATGTTTCTTTAACATATGACACTATCATAATTGGTATTTGGACAATCTTTTTCTGAAATTCCAGAATGATCCCTATGCCCATTTCTAGTTGCAGATATATATAGGACAGTGAAATAAACTGTATCTTTGTTCACACAGATATCACTGTTACTGTAACAAGTCAGATAACACACAGCATTATCTAACTCATAAAATGAACAGAGCTCTGTCGCCATTCTTATGAGCTACCTTCTTTCCAATGTTTCCTTCTTGAATATTTATGTTTCAGGTTTGGGGATTTGTTTCTCCCTGTCCGTGTCCATGTACAGCCTGGTATTTCAAAATCTCACAGTGTTCAGTAAAGATGCATATAAAAACTTCTTTTTAAAGATGCGTTTTAAAAATTAATTAATTTAGAAAAGGCCACGGTTCTATTAAAGCAAGGTGGTGGGCCTCTAGAATAATGAATCCCGTGCATACTTTTGTAGATCAAAATTTTGGTCAGAAAAAGTGGGGGAAGGAAGCTGGAGAATTTCCCTTTCCATGTAAAAGAGACAGGTTAAAATGCAAAAAGGTAACTGCCTGGGCAAGCCCTCATTAGAAAAATGTGTAATCTTTCTGTCTTCGGAAGTCACTGATATACCTACGAAGGCTTTGTGCTTTCACCCAGTTCTTTCTAGACGGTTGACAATCACCGCTAATATTTAGTAAGTGCCTAGTCCTGCTGTCGAATGGCTAGCGCTCAGTGAACACTGGTTCAGCTCAGTAAACACTGGTTCCCTCCCTTCCTTCCTGCCGCTTTGAGGAGAATAGCACAGGAGGGGGCCAAGCTTCACAGACTGGAGTGAGTTTTACATACCAAAGGAGTAAGGCTACAGTTAGAGCAAAGGGGAAGACACATGTAAAGAGAACGGGCCTGATTATTGTGGGAGAAGAGAAGGTCAGATCATTTGGAGAATGTTTTAAGAGCCTTTCTGGATGTAGCCACTTCTCACCGGCCTTCTGCCAGCCGACACTGAAGGCCTGAAATCATTTCTCAAGTTTGCAGTCAGCTGAGTTCTTCCCGTTGGCGGTAAATCAGATATTGGCCCCGACTTGGCAGACACAGCCCTACTGACTTGGGTGTCCAAGAAGAAGAGGCCCTCCTCCCTGTCAGTGAGAGAGGTCTTTTCTTTTCCAGAAATTCCCTGGTGAAGGTTCTGGGGGAGCCTGATCTGCAGGAAGCCATTCTCAGCCACCGGGAAATCAGGTGGCAGCTGGCCCCTGCTTTTTCCCTGCTGTATCTGTCCCCTCAGGCTGCCATAACAGGATACCACATACTGGGTGGCTTAAACAATAGACACTTGATTTCTCACAGGCCTAGAGGCGGCAAGTCCAAGATCAAGGTTGTTATCCTCTGAGGCCTGCCTTCCTGGCTTATAGACAATCCTCTTCTGCCTGCCCCTTAACTTCGTCTTTTGTCTGTGCACACGTATCTCTGGGCTCTCTCTACGTATGACAAGGACACAGGGCAGCCGGCAGATGGGATTAGGCCTGATTTTAACTTAATTATCTCTTTAAAGATTCTGTCTCCACAGACAGTCACATTGTCACGTTCTGAGCTGTTTTTATACACAGGCTGGCCGTATCTGTGCGTTCAGTCTCTAGCTGAGGGCAGCATGTTGCCCTCGGCGGCGGCGGCTTGCCCCCAGCCAGACTCGCAGGACAAGATCTGACACCCAGGAGCTTCACTGCTCTTGCCATCCCCAGTTCCGCCCTTCCCACACAAGCAGCTTCCTGCTGGATGTTTGCAGGGAATGGAGGTGGCTGGGTCTGATTTTGTCATGACAGCTGTGAATATTATGTAATATTTTGCTGAAGTCTTACCTCTAGGGCTTTGTGGCAAAGCTGAAGCCAAAGTAACATTTTGAACTAGAAGGAAACAGGTATTTCCATTTTAGAATTTCAGAAAAAGATAAAGGCT
>JAVSCE010022499.1:0-31198 GCA_032199065.1 Smutsia gigantea | reverse complement strand
AATCAGTGTCCAATCAATTCCTGGACTGTAATCAATTAGGTAAATCAGCAGTCTCCAGAGCAATGGATTCCTATCATGGTTTTGCAACAATTCCAGTCATCCTAACAAATTCAACAGCTATAACATATTTGCTCAAACCTACAATGTGTTTGTTGAGTGCTAAGAACTTTCACATGCCAAGTTAACACAGCATGGTCATTTAAATGATAAATACAGGCCTAGAGCCAACTGCCTGGTTTCAAATCTTAGCTCCATCACTAGATGTGTGACCTTAGGCAAGTTATTTAGCCTGTGGTTCATTTCCTCTTCTGCAAAATAGGAGTAATAATCTCATAGGATGTCCGTGAAGATTAAATAAACTAATACGTGTAAAGTGCTTTGGAGAGTGCCCGGCACACAGGAAAAAGACAGTTAAATATCAGCTATAGCAAAGTCAAGTAACTTCTCAAGAGCTGTCAAAAATCAAATTTTAATTTATTTCAATTTAGAAAATAAGCACATGCCATCCAATATGTTTAAGACTCTCAAAATCAAGTAACAACATATTAACTAAAACCTAGATGCCAAGCTGCTCTTACTGGGTTATCACAAAAAGAAACAAACTATTAAGAATATCTGACCACTCTAAGGGTAAATCCTAGTCACCAATCACATCAAATAAACTTACTAGTCCTGGAACATCTTTTATTTTTTGTTCTTTAAATCATCTTATCTTCCATTTCCAAAACATATACAAATATTACAATAATGCTTTCCTTATCACCTGGCATTATAATTCTTATTCACATCAGGTGTATGGACTATTTTACAAACCCACATCAAATTACTGTTGTGTGTACTTTCAACCTTAACTATTAAGCCAGTCCTATGTTTCACTTCCTTTTTACATCAGTAGCCAATTGACTGCTTGCCCACACTTTCATTTCCTTTGGCCCATAGAGGCAGTTAATGGTAAAAAGAAGTTTATGTAAATGTCTTATAGAGAAGTGAGCTCAATATTCTCTCTACACTTAATGATTCCATGAGGATCAGTCAAAGGAAAAAGCCCTCCTTCCCAACACTCCAAAAGGCAAATACCATTTCTTACTCTACAGCTACTGGTGGTGAATTGCATACTGCACCAGTATCATCAACTTGCTTACACAATGCTTCACAACACTTCCTACAGATGCTTTTATAACTGACAGTAGGGCTCATGCATAAAACTGGAAATGAGTATTTTAGAAGAACTCAGAGGCAATTTCACTTTCAAGAGAATTTAAGGCTGTACATGCCTGAGATAAACCCTTCATCTTTTGTACAACCTCAAAGACTTTATCTGCAGTTTCCAGGGCCAACTGGTTGATAACCAAATTCAAAAATATTTTAAGCATGTATCAAAAACAAAAGCAGAATACTCATATAATACTTAGGTATATTTAAATTAGAATCAATTCTAGAGAACTTTAAGAGATTATTTATTTTAGTTTTCAAAGCCTCAGGTATTTTACATACCACTGTCCATTGTTGTACTCAGTTACACATACATAGAAGAATTTGTGTTTGATGTTAACTTAGTAAAAATATTTCATCCAAGGAACACACAAAATTAAAAATTAATTGCTAGAGTCAACAGGTGGCAGAAACCCAAATGTCCATCGATGAATGTGGTAAATACACAAAATGTGGTATATACACACCATGCAGTAGTAGTCATCCTTATAAAACAAGGAAATCCTGTCACATGCTATAACAGAGATTATGCCAAGTGAAATAAGCCTGTTACAAAAAGACAAATACTGTATGGTTCCACTTACATGAAGTATCTACAGTAGTCAAATTAATAGAAACAGGAAGTGGAATGGTGGTTACCAGAGGCTGGGGGAGGGGACAGGGGAGTTTCAGTCATGCAAGATGTAAAAGTACTGAAGAGCTGTCTCACAACAATGTGAATATCATGAACGCTACTGAACTGTACACTTACAAATGGTGAGGATGGCTAAGCTTCATATCATGTGTTTTATACCAAAACAAAAAAAGATAACTCAAATAAGCTTTTAAAACAATTTAAAGATTTAAAAAGTTTATTCCTTAAAAAAATATATTTACCCAATATTCTTTTTTCCATTGCCTTACCAAGAACATACGACACAAACAGACTGCTCGGCATTGAAGTTCTTTCCAAAACAACACAAAGTCAGCATTCAAGAAATTTTAGCCCTACATACCAAAGGTAGTTGCTCAGAGTGCTTTTGGTATAACTAAAAGTTAAGACATTTTCGCTGTGAGCAGAGTATTTCCTAAATATACATATGGTGAGGAGGCCTAGGAAGTTATTTTAGCCAAAATGTATTGTATTATATTTCATGCTTCAGAGTAGCCCAACTTAACCAAAAGCAGCAGAAACCACATACAAAAAAAAACAGCAGACATAAACTGTGTTGTATGTAAGGCTGTCTACTACTAGTGCTAGTTTTAAACTATTGCTTGAGAAAGCTTGCGATTCAGTAAAACATGGTTGAAAAAAGACATTGTGAGCACTTGGGTCCTAAAAATACTGTCCCTCAGTAACTGAAATAAAGAATGCCTGCGAAGTATCGATTCCCAAGGATTAAAAAATATACTTGCTTGCGTTTGAAGGAAAAGCAACTATTGTTAAGAAAGGAATTAATGAGGAAATGCAGTATCAGCTTGTCTTGGGCCTAGATCACTTTCATTCACAATGTCAAGATCATATTCCTCCTGGCTAAGTTTTGTTGTCATTTGTTTGTATTTAAACAGCTTCCAGGTGTCCAATTTCCATTCTGACATTATTGGCTGCCACAATTCTCAACTGCAAATTTATTAAATGTCATAAGCACTTGAGAAAATAAGAAATAATCATGTAAAACTACAGTGAGGATAAACCAAACCAGTTTCTCCATCAGAAAATGAGACCTCGTACTCAGAGACAATCGCTCTAGGGAAGTTATTTTTGACAGTCATCAACAGCAAATAGAAATCTGTCCTCAACCTATATTATAGAAAATATTTAAGTACAGTTTTG
Source organism: Smutsia gigantea (assembly GCA_032199065.1). NCBI lineage: Eukaryota > Metazoa > Chordata > Mammalia > Pholidota > Manidae > Smutsia > Smutsia gigantea. Next base: position 28,173 of record JAVSCE010022499.1, on the reverse strand, counting down.
TAAGCTCAAGACTATCTACAGATCTGTAACAAGGTTGAGAAAAGCACAAACTACTGTCTTTTTCACATGCTTTGCTATAGTTTACAGCTTCTCTTGAATAGTTTTTCAGCTGTTACCCAATTTAGGAAAAGAAAAGGGAAAAAAAGCTGTACAAAATCAGACCCACCCAATGAGGCTGGGGATAAGATAGAGAAGGGAAGAGAAAAGAGCCTTTCAAGACTGTGCATGCAATAATTATGCTTTCCTACTTTACCCCCTTCCTTCACCGTGCATTACATTGTCAGCATGAGTCTTCCAGATGACTTTTAAGTGGCACTAAGAGCGTAAGCATTCTGTTTACTGGGTAAAAGGTGGACAAAATAAATAGTTAGCTCAGACTTTCTGGGGACCATGGAACAGCTAAGTTACTGAATACAAATGATAAAACCTGCTTGGACTATGGACTCAACAACTGTCCAGTCCTTTTCTTACATGATGACTCAGTATTTTCTAAAATGCTGCAGTGTTATACACAGCAGTTATCAGAATTGGGAGATCCAGTCAGCTCTGGCTTAGGAAGGAAGACCTGTGGGTTTTACATCAGGCTTGATTCTGGCTGAGTGGGACCCTATGGACTTCCAATTTTGCATTTATAAAATGTGGGGGCTGTACTAAGGTTCCTTTCAGTCTAAGCGAAATGAGCACAGAAATCTAATATTTGGTAATCTTTTTAAAAATGCCCATATATTCCAACTCTCTATTCTCATTTTTATTTTACTGAGCTCTATATTGTACTGCAACACCAGGACATGAGTGAACACAGATCTATTCCTCTACATTCCAAAGACCCTCAGGCTCTACATACAATCTTCCTGCTGAAGGCTACACAAAGCTGTTGGTTTTATAAATTCTGAAGATTAGAAAGAGAAGCAAAGCCTTGTTAAGATGCCAGGCTTAACACTTGAGCTCAAATTATATGCCATGAGACCGTAGGCCTTGAAAGCATCAGAACCATTGGCCTCAAGTTCACCTGGTGTATGTACCTCACTGTTTCAGATCACTACAATAACGCATTTGCATGCTCTAGATTCTGGCTGGTAAGCCGATACTACTCAAAAGGGGTACAATTTGTATGGCTACAAAAGAACATCCACTGTAAAATTCCGTGGATGCTTTCAACCCACTGGGTGCACAGAGCCGCCTTTTGGACCATGCCCTACACAGCACAAACCTAGGTCACCACCTCTCAGCCATATGCACAGACACACACTGGCAACAGCACATGGCAGGCCTAGGGACAAACCAGAGTTATCAAAAGATATGAACTGGACAATATTTTCAGGATGCTGACATGCAATTTTGCCCAAGGCATTCCCAGATAACAGGGTTTATGAACAGAGAAAAGAACAGAAAAAATGCCACCTCACTTAAAATTTGAGCAGTGGGAGTCTGTGCGTTATCACCTAATACATTAAATAACACACATGGTGAGATTACATCTGTTTAAAATCCCACTAGTTATCTAACAAATGAACAGTTAAACCTCTTGCTTTCAAGATAATACCAAGTTGCATGAAAGAATCTCAAAGCACTTTATATACTACATGTCATTAACTCCCATAAATCCTTGACAAGTATGGCAAAAAGCCAGTGCTCCAAATATTAAAAATGGGGAGAGTAGCACAAAACAATGATGAGACTTGTCAGAAATCATTTGGCAAAGACCCGTAAGAAACCAAGCAACTGCTCTGGGCTCCCCAGCCAGCTTTCCAACCTTACTGGGAAGCTCCCTTTACATAGCTGACGGGCAAGTGATCAGAGTTCACAATGACAGGAAAATCATCTCAGCCCAAGGTTTAGAAGCCCAAACAGAAAGTATGACAGTAGGGGCTCAGTGACCCCCACAAGGGATTAAATACTGATGCGACACTTAGAGGAACACCAGGCAAGTGCAGAAACCCAAAGCCCAGAACTCCTAAGCAAAAGGGGAAGCCCACCCTTTGGCCCATATACAGTGAGGTACAAACAGAGTGAACTTGAGCCTATATAAAGGTGCAATGAGAAAGAAATTGAACTGGTAACCAAAAAACTACCTAAGAACAAAACACCTCTACCAGATGGTTTCACTGCTGAATTTTATCAAACATTTAGTGAAGACCTAATACCCATCCGCACTAAAGTTTTCCAAAAAGTAAAAGAGGAGGAAATATACCCAAACTCATTCTACAAGGCCTATATCACTCTAATACCAAAACCAGGCAAAGAAACCACAAAAAAAGAAAATTACAGACCAATATCCCTGATGAACACAGATGCAAAAATACTCAACAAAATATTAGCAAACCGAATTCAAAAATACATCAAAAAGATCATTCATCATGATCAAGTACGATTTATTCCAGGGATGCAGGGATGGTACAACATTCGAAAATTCATCAACATCGTCCACCACATCAACAAAAAGAAGAAAAACCACATGATCATCTCCATAGATGCTGAAAAAGCACTTGACAAAATTCAACATCCATTCATGACAAAAACTCTCAACAAAATGGGTATAGAGGGCAAGTACATCAACATAATAAAGGCCATATATGACAAACCCACAGCCAACATTATACTTAACAGCGAGAAGCTGAAAGCTTTTCCTTTAAGAGTGCGAACAAGACAAGGATGCCCACTCTCCCCACTTCTATTCAACATAGTACTGGAGGTCCTAGCCATGGCAATCAGACAACACAAAGAAATAAAAGGCATTCAGATCGGCAAGGAAGAACTCAAACAGTCCTTGTTTGCAGATGACACGATATTGTACAAAAAAAACTGTAAAGAATCCACCCCAAAACTATTAGATCTAATATCTGAATTCAGCAAAGTTGCAGAATACAAAATTAATACACAGAAATCTGTTGCATTCCTATATACTAAAGATGAACAAGCAGAACGAGAAATCAGGAAAACAATTCCATTTACAATCGCATCAAAAACAATGAAATACCTAGTAATAAACCTAACCAAGGACGTGAAAGACCTATACCCTAAAAACTACAAGACGCTCTTAAGAGAAATTAAAGAGGACACTAATAAATGGAAATTCATCTGATGCTCTTGGCTAGGAAGAACTGATATTGTCAAAATGGCCATCCTACCTAAAACAATCTACAGATTCAATGCAATGGAATCAAAGTACCAACAGCATTCTTCAATGAACTAGAGAAAACAGTTTAAAATTGATATGAAACCACAAAAGTCACCGAATAGCCAAAGCAATCCTAAGAAGGAAGAATAAAGCAGGGGGGATTACACCCCCTGACTTCAAGCTCTACTACAAAGCTACAGTAATCAAGACAATTTCATACTGGCATAAGAACACACCCATAGATCAGTGGAACAGAATAGAGAGGCCAGATATAAACGCAAGCATATACGGTCAATTAATATACAATAAAGGAGCCATGGATATACAATGGGGAAATGACAGCCTCTTCAACAACTTGTGTTGGCAAAACTGGACAGCTACATGTAAGAGAATGAAACTGGTCTATTGTTTAACTCCATATATAAAAGTAAACTCGAAATATATCAATGACTTGAATGTAAGTCATGAAACCATAAAACTCTTAGAAAAAAATATAGGAAAAAAATCTCTTGGATATAAACATGAGCAACTTCATGAACATGTCTCCCTGGGCAAGGGAAACAAAAGCAAAAATGAACGAATGGGACTATATCAAACTAAAAGGCTTCTGTACAGCAAGGGCTACCACCAGGAGAACAAAAAGACTTCCTACAGTATGGGAGAATATATTCATAAATTACATAACCGACAAGGGTTGACATTCAAATTACATAAAGAGCTCACGTACCTCAACAAACAAAAAGAAAATAAACCACTTAAAAAAGGGGCAGAGGAGCTGAACAGACACTTCTCCAAAGAAGAAATTCAGATGGCCAACAAGCACATTAAAAGATGCTCCATATCACTAGTCACGAGAGAAATAAAAATTAAAATCACAATGAGATATTACCTCACACCAGTTAGGATGGCTGCCATCCAAAAGACAAACATCAACAAATGTTGGCAAGGATATGGAGAAAGGGGAACCCTCCTACACTGCTGGTGGGAATATAAATTAGTACAACCATTGTGGAAAGCAGTATGGAGGTTCCTCAAAAAACTAAAAATAGAAATACCATTTGACCCAGGAATTCCACTCCTAGGAATTTACCCTAAGAATGCAGCAGCCCAGTTTCAAAAAGATATATGCACCCCTATGTTTATCGCAGCACTATTTACAATAGCCAAAAAATGGAAGCAACCTCAGTGTCCATCAGTAGATAAATGGATAAAGAAGATGTGGTACATATACACAATGGAATATTATTCAGTCGTTAGAAGAAAACAAATCCTACCATTTGCAACAACATGGATGGAGCTAGAGGGTATTATGCTCAGTGAAATAAGCCAGGTGGAGAAAGACAAGTATCAATTGATTTCACTCATCTGTAGAGTATAAGAACAAAGAAAAACCTGAAGGAACAAAACAGCAGCAGACTCACAGAACCCAAGAATGGACTAACAGTTACCAAAGGGAAAGGGACTGGGGAAGATGGGTGGGAAGGGAGGGATAAGGGGGGAAAAGGGCTATTACAATTAGCACACATAATGTAGCAGGGGTGGGGTGGGGGGGGGGGATATGGGGAAGGCAGTATAACACAGAGAAGACAAGTAGTGATACTATAACATCCTTCTACACTGATGGACAGTGACAGCAATGGGGTATATGGTGGGGACTTGGTAATAGGGGGAGTCTAGTAACCATAATGTTGCTCATGTAATTGTGTATTAATAATAGCAAAAAAAAAACTACAATGAGGGATTAAAGATGGCGGTGTGAGAGGTGAGACATAGGCTTCCTCCTAAAACCGCATATAATACAAAAATATAATTGATACAACTAACCCTGAAGGAGCAACAGGAAAGGACTGCGCCAGACTGCATACACCTGGAGAAAAGAGCAGACCTCACAGAACAGGGTAACATACCAAAGAAGCAAATGGAAAAATTAAAATAACTATATCCAAAGTCAATCAAGGGATAGACAAAAGAGTACAGAATATGATACCTAATATATAAAGAATGGAGGAGGAAGAAAAAGGAGGAGAAAAAAAGAAGCTTTAGGTTGCGTTTGTAGTAGGATACAAAGTGAATTAAATTAGACTGTTAGATAAGAATGGAATTGCCCTTGAGCCTTTGGTAACCACAAATCTAAAGCCTGTAATGCCAATAAGTACATACTTATCGATAATCACCCTAAATGTAAATGGTCTGAATGCACCAATCAAAAGACATAGAGTTACTGAATGGATAAAAAAACAAGACCCATCTATATGCTGCCTACAAGAGACTCACTTCAAACCCAAAGACATATACAGACTAAAAGTAAAGGGATGGAAAAAGATATTTCATGCAACTAATAGGGAGAAAAAAGCAGGAGTTGCAGTACTTGTATCAGACAAAATAGACTTCAAAACAAAGAAAGTCACAAGAGACAAAGAAGGACATTACATAATGATAAAAGGGTCAATCCAACAAGAAGATATAACCATTATAAATATCTATGCGCCTAACACAGAAGCACCTACATATGTGCAACAAACACTAACAGAATTAAAAAGGGGAAATAGAACGCAATGCATTCATTCTAGGAGAGTTCAACACTTCACTCACTCTGAAGGACAGATCAACCAGACAGAAAATAAGTAAGGAGACAGAGGCGCTGAACAACACCATAGAACAGATGGTCCTAACACACATCTACAGAACTCTACACCCAAAGCAGCAGAATACACTTCTTCTCAAGTGCACATGAAACATTTTCAAGAATAGATCATATACTAGGCCACAAAAAGAGCCTTGGTAAATTTAAAAAGATTGAAATTGTACCAACCAGTTTCTCAGACCACAAAGGTATGAAAATAGAAATAAATTACACAAAGAAAATGAAAAATCCAACAAACACATGGAGGCTTCACAACATGCTCCCAAATAACGAATGGATCAATGACCAAATAAAATCAGAGATCAAGCAATATATGGAGACAAATGACAACAATAATTCAGCACTGTAAAATCTGTGGGATGCAGCAAAGGCCGTGTTAAGACGAAAGTATATTGCAATACAGGCCTACCTCAGGAAAGAACAATTCCATATGAGCAGACTAAACTCACAATTAATGAAGCTAGAAAAAGAAGAACAAATGAGGCCCAAAGTCAGTAAAAGGGGGACATAATAAAGATTAGAGCAGAAATAAATAAAATCTAGAAGAATAAAACAATAGAAAGAATCAATGAAATCAGGGGCTGGTTCTTCAAGAAAATAAAAAAATTGATAAACCCCGAGCCAAACTTATCAAGAAAAAAAGAGAGTCTACTCACATAACAGAATCAGAAATGAGAGGAAAAATCACTACAGACACCACAGAAATACAAAGAATTATGAGAGAATACTATGAAAAATTATATGCTAACAAACAGGATAACCTAGAAGAAATGGACAACTTTCTAGAAAAATACAACCTTCCAAGGCTGACGCAGAAAGGAACAGAAAATCTGAACAGACCAATTACCAGCATCGAAATTGAACTGGTAATCAAAAACCTACCTAAGAATAAAAGGCCTAGACAAGATGGCTTCACCACTGAATTTTATCAAACATACAGTGAAGACCTAATACCCATCCTCCTCAAAGTTTTCCAAAAATAGAAGAAGTGGGAATACTTCCAAACTCATTCTATGAGGCCAGCATCACTCTAATACCAAAACCAGGCAAAGACACAACAAAAAAAGAAAATTACAAATGACTATCCTTGATGAACATAGATGCAAAAATACTCAACAAAATATTAGCAAACCAAATTCAAAAATACATCAAAAAGATCATTCATGATGATCAAGTACGATTTATTCCAGGGATGCAGGGATGGTACAACATTCGAAAATCCATCAACATCATCCACCATATCAACAAAAAGAACAAAAACCAAATGATCATCTCCATAGATGCTGAAAAAGCATTTGACAAAATTCAACATCCATTCACGATAAAAACTCTCAACAAAATGGGTAGAGAGGGCAAGTATGTCAACATAATAAAGGCCATATAGGAAAAACCCACAGCCAACATTATACTTAACAGCGAGAAGCTGAAAGCTTTTCCTTTAAGATTGGGAACAAGACAAGGATGCCGACTCTCCACACTTCCATTCAACATAGAACTGGAGGTCCTAGCCACAACAATCAGACGACACAAAGAAGTAAAAGGCATCTAGAATGGCAAGGAAGAAGTTAAACTGTCCCTGTTTGCAGATGATATGATATTGTTCATAAAAAAAACCCTAAAGAATCCACTCCAAAACTACTAGATCTGATATCTTAATTCAGCAAAGTTGCGGGATACAAAATTAATACGCAGAAATCTGTAGCATTCCTATACACTAACAATGAACTAGCAGAGAGAGAAATCAGGAAAACAATTCCATTCACAATTGCATCAAAAAGAATAAAATACCTAGGAATAAACCTAACCAAGGAAGTGAAAGACCTACACTCTGAAAACTACAAGACACCCATGAGAGAAATTAAAGATACCAATAAATGGAAACACATCCCATGCTCGTAGATAGGAAGAATTAATATTGTCAAAATGGCCATTCTGCCTAAGGCAATCTACAGATTCAATGCAATTCCTAACAAAATACCAACAGCATTCTTCAATGAACTCGAGAAAATCGTTCTAAAATTCATATGGAACCAAAAAAGATCCCAAAGAGCCAAAGCAATCCTGAGAAGGAAGAATAAGGCCGGGGGGATTATGCTCCCCAACTTCAAGCTCTACTACAATACAAAGCCATGGTACTCAAGCCAGTTTGGTACTGGCACAAGAACAGAACCACAGACCAATGGAACAGACTAGAGAGCCCTGATATAAACCCAACCATATATGGTCAATTAATATATGATAAAGAGCCATGGACATACAGTGGGGAAATGGCAGCCTCTTCAACAGCTGGTGTTGGCAAAACTGGACAGCTACAGGCAGGAGATTGAAACTGGATTATTGTTTAACCCCATATACAAAAGTAAACTCGAAATGGATCAAAGACCTGAATGTAAGTCATGAAACCATAAAACTCTTAGAAGACAACACAGGCAAAAATCTCCTGAATATAAGCATGAGTGACTTCCTGAACACATCTCCTCGAGCCAGGGAAACAAAAGCAAAAATGAACACATGGGACTACATCAAACTAAGAAGTTTCTGTATGCCAAAGGACACCATCAACAGAACAAAAAGGCATCCAACAGTATGGGAGAATATATTTGTAAATGACATATCTGACAAGGGGTTAACATCCAAAATACATAAAGAACTTACATGCCTCAACACCCAAAAAGCAAAAAACCTGATTAAAAAATGGGCAGAGGATATGAAGAGACAGTTCTCCAAAGAAGAAATTCAGATGGCCAACACATGAAAAGATGCTCCACATCACTAATCATCAGGGAAATGCTAATTAAAACCACAATGAGATATCACCTCACATGAGTAAGGATGGCCAGCATCCAAAAGACTAAGAACAACAAATGCTGGCAAGGATGCAGAGATGGGGGAAATCCCTACACTGCTCGTAGGAATGTAAGCTAGTTCAGCCGTTGTGGAAAGCAATATGGAGGTTCCTCAAAAAACTAAAAATAGAAATACGATTTGACCTGGGAATCCCACTCCTTGGAATTTACCCAAAGAATACAACTTCTCAGATTCAAAAAGACATATGCACCCCTGTTTATTGCAGCACATTTTACAATAGCCAAGATATGGAAGCAACCTAAGTGTCCATCAGTAGATGAATGGATAAAGAAGAGGTGGTACATATACACAATGGAATACTATTCAGCCATAACAAAGAAACAAATCCTACCATTTGCAACAACATGGATGGAGCTGGAGGATATTGTGCTCAGTGAAATAAGCCAGGCGGAGAAAGACAAGTGCCAAATGATTTCCCTCATTTGTGAAGTATAACAACAAAGCAAAACTGAAGGAACAAAATAGCAGCAGACTCAGAGACTCCGAGAAGGAACTAGTGGTTACCAAAGGGGAGGGTGGGTGGGGAGGGTGGGAGAAGGGGATTGTGGGGTATTATGTTTAGTACACATAGTGTGGGGAACCACGGAGAAAACAGTGTAGCACAGAGAAGGCAAACAGTGAATCTGTGGCATCTTACTACACCCAAGGACAGTCACTGCATTGGAGTATGGGTGGGGACTTGATAATATGGGTAAATGTAGTAGCCACATTGTTTTTTTATGTGAAACCTTTATAGGCGCGTATATCAATAATACCTTAATAAAAAATAAAATAAAAACAAAAAATAAAGCTGCAATGAGAACACATCCAGCATGGACAAAACCTACTGCCTGGGGTTTTCAACAACTCCGAGGTACACTTTGCAAGTAAGTTTTCTTTCACCTTTGGGTTTATGAAAAATGTGCCTTCATTTCTAATACTCATTCCGTAGGCATTGCTGCTGAGAAGGGGGCAGCCTGGGACACCAGGCTATCGGTAAGAGCACATCAAGCTGAGGAATGGGCTGCAGCCAGGCTGACATGCAACAGGTGAAAGAAACTGAAGTAGGGAGGGCTGGGGTGGGCATGAATTCGCAGCAGCAACCTCTCCAACGATGCACGCAGGGCACCTTGCTGCATGTTTTGTGACAATCCTACTATTCCACTCAGAGTCACAGAACTGGCCTACAGTTGGAAGGGACTTTAGAGGTCATGAAGCCTGACCGCTGATCCAAAGGAGGCTTCTCTTTTCCATTATTTATCTGTACTGGTCTGGGAGCTTCTGTTTCAATTCTTTTCCACTACCTGAAAAGTCAGCTCCACTCCTTAGTAGATAGAGCAAATTGGTAGAAAACTTCTCATTGCTGATTTCCACCAATTACTAATCCTCTACTTTCTGGAGCCACACAGAATAAATCTCAATCCCTTCTTCATATGACAGTCTAATATTATAAAACATAAATATAAGACTTACCCATGACATTTCATCTGGGCAGGTAGTATGGGTCCTTCTACCTGCCTACAAAGTCTCTATGATGTTGACTCTGCCATTCATTCATTCATTCAAGAAGTATCTATTATCTACCATTTGAGAGACAGAAAGATTTAACAACCACCACAGCAGCTAACCCTTACTGATCATTTACTAAGGACCAGGAACTATTCTCAGTGCTTTACACTTAATGCATTTAATCTTCCAAACATATAAGTATTCTGTAGATTTGTTTTATAGATGAAGAAACTGAGGCACAGACATGTCAGATACCTTTGCCCAAGGCTACACAGCTGATTCAGAAGGAATGCTACTCACACTCCTATGCTTAAGAGCCCATGTTCTGGCAGGAAAGAACTGACAGCCATTCCTCTCAACTCTGATGTACCTGCAAATCTGCTAAGCTCATGGTCTGCCTTCATCAAAATCACTAAAGGTAACGTCAGTCAGGACAGGGTCACTGAGCCTCACCACACAGAAGTGTCCCTCCCAATTGACAATATCACACTAATAAAACCTCTCTAAGGTATAGTAGTTGTTCAGCAAACCAGAGGTTCCCCAATTACATATGCATTTAGTGCATACTGGTTTGATTGGCCCATAATGATATTATGATAAAGTCTGTCAAGGTCCTTTGATTAAATCAAATTATGTGATCATGCTTAGTAAAGACCTATCAAAGATGGAAAAACCAAACTAACCTATCCTGTTTCTTCTATTGGTTTGAGAAGTAATAGCTACTTGCGGTGATGTCATAGTAAGGTAGGTTCTCTCATATAGTGCTGGCAGGAGCGTAAAAGAATACATCCTCTATGTACACAATGGGGAAATATGTTTTAAGAGTTCACATCCAGTAGCCCAGAAATTGCATTTTGACAATTTATCCTAAGTAAAGAGTCAGAGAGGTGGATCAAGATTCAGGCAGATGTTTATTACAGCACTATTTATAACTGTAAAACAGTAGAAACAACACAAATGTCCTAACAGACGAGTACAGATAAATAAATTATGACATCTGCCAAAATCATCATAGCAAAAATTCAGTTTCTATAAATATCTAATTACAGGGAAGTGTTTATGATACTTTCAATACACATAGCCAGATACTCTACAAAAATGAACAGTAATCTAAATTATGCTTTTTAAAAACAGTATTCTTGGGAACATCAAATGGGGAAGATGGAAAGAAATGCATAATAATGGGTTGTTAGAGAATATACGAAAATAAAATTTTCTTATAACCAAGGTATGCTACAATAAACATGTATTAATTTTACTATCAGAAAAAAAACAATAAAAACCCTTAGGATGAAGCATATGATACTGTTGATACTCAGTTACTACTGACTTTCAAAACTAGATCATGTGGGAGGAGGCTCAAGATGGCGGCATGAGCAGGACAGCGGAAATCACCTCCCAAAATCATATATATTTATAAAAGTACAACAAATACAACTATTCCTAAAAGAGAGACCAGATGATACAGTACAACAGCCAGGCTACATCTACATCTGCAAGAACTCAGTATCTCACGAAGGGGATAAGATACAAAGCCACGACCTGGTGGGACCCAGGCACTCCCTCCAACACAGCTCACCAGCAGGAGGAAAAGAGTCAGAGTGGGTAGTGAGTGGAAGCACACAACTGCTAAATAACCAGCCCTGGGGATCTGCACCGGGAGCACAGACACACATCGCATGGTGTACTGGATATGAGACAAACGGAAGGGCAGGATCTGGGACAGAGATAGCAAGCGGGTCCCCACAGCCAGCTACCCTGGGACAAAAGAAAAGCGGGTGCTTTTTTAAAAGTCTTAAAGGGAAAAGGGCCCAAAAGGTGAACAAAATCGTCCCAGCACACTCAGCCCAGCAGGCTGGGAACCTTAAGGAACTTCAGGCCCCTAACTGCCTGCCGGGTAAGGCAGTCGCGAAGCCTCTCACGGCGATAAGCAGCCTGCCATTTGTTCCCCCACGCCAGCGTTACAAACGGACCAGCTGACCCGCCACAGCGAGGAGCAGTCAGAGAGCGGCCCCGCCCACAGCAACCACACAGAATCTCCTCCCGGCAGGCGAGCAGCTAACCAGGATGGGCTGCGGAAGCCAGAGCAAAGTCCAGAAGGCACGAAGGGACGCCATCCTTGTTGCAGAACGCACCCAGCGTGACTGCAATCCCCCACAGTGCTCTAGGCTACCATGAGGGCAGCCCTGCCCAAGGCAGCTCAGGGGATTATCCCAGGGACAGCATCCCAGTGTGCGAGTAACGGGCACAGGCAGCAGAAGCCAGAGCAAGCTCCAGAAGGCACGAAGAGGAGCCGACTCTGCTGCAGAACGAATCCGGTGTGGCTGCAACCCCCCGCAGTGATCTAGGCTAGCCTGAGGGCGGCCCTGTCCAAGGCACCTCAGAGGATTATCCCAGAGAGTGCCTCCCGGGGTGTGGGTAACTGACACAGGCTGTGGGAAAAAGCAAGGCGAACAACAAGCAGAAAGGGACTTTGTTCTCCCAGCTGGCACACATGCCACCTGCCTGCGACCACTTCTATTGCCATGAAAAGACAGAAGAATCTGGTCCAGTCAAAAATCACTCAGACAACTCCAGAGAGAGGGCCTGGAGGGATAGATTTAACCAATCTTCCTAAAAAAGAATTCAAAATAAAAGTCATAACCATGCTGATGGACCTACGGAGAAATATGCAAGAGCTAAGGGATGAAGTCAGGAGGGAGATTAAAGAAATGAAACAATCGATAGACGGATATAAGAGCAGACTGGACGAGGTGCAAGGGACTGTCAATGGAATAGAAATCAGAGAACAGGAATACAGAGAAACTGAGGCAGAGAGAGATAAAAGGATTTCTAGGAATAAAAGATATTGAGAACTGTGTAACCAATAGGAACAATATTCGCATGATAGGGGCACCAGAGGAAGAAGAGAGAGAAAAAGGGATAGAAAATGTCTTTGAGGAAATAAGTGCCAAAAACTTCCCCAAGATGGGGAAGGAAATAGAATCTCAGACCATGGAAGCCCACGAATATCCCAACACAAGAGACCCAAGGAGGACAACACCAAGACATATAATAATAAAAATGGCAAATATCAAAGACAAGGACAGAGTATTAAAGGCAGCCAGAGAGAGAAAAATGATCACCTACAAAGGAAAACCCATCAGACTATCATCAGACTTCTCAACAGAAACCCTACAGGCCAGAAGAGAATGGCATGATATATTTAACACAATGAAACAGAAGGGCCTTGAGCCAAGAATACTGTATCCAGCATGATTATCATTTAAATTTGAGGGAGGGATTAAACAATTCCCAAATAAGCAAAAGTTGAGGAAATTTGCCTCCCACAAACCACCTCTACAGGATATTTTAAACGGCCTGCTCTAGATGGAAGCACTTCTAAGGCTAAATAGATGTCACCACAGAAAATAAAATCACAGCAAAGAAAGCAGACCATCCAAATACTAACTAAAGGAAAAACATAAAATCAACTATCCACAAAAACAGTCAAAGGAAACACAAAAGAGTACAGAATAGAACACCTAAAATATAAAGAATGGAGAAGGAAGAATAAGAAGGGAGAGAAATAAAGAATCATCAGACTGTCTTTATAATAGCTTAATAAGAGAGTTAAGTTAGACTGTTAGTAAAGAGGCTGCCCTTGAACCTTTGGTAACCACAAATCCAAAGCCTACAATGGCAATAAGTATATATCTATCGATAATCACCCTAAATGTAAATGGACTGAATGCACCAATCAAAAGACACAGAGTAACAGAATGGATAAAAAAGCAAAACCGATCTATATGCTGCTTACAAGAGACTCACCTCAAACCCAAAGATATACACAGACTAAAAGTGAACGGATGGAAAAACATATTTAATGGAAACAACAGGGAGAAAAAAGCAGGTGTTGCAGTACTTGTATCAGACAAAATAGACTTCAAAACAAAGAAAGTAGAAAGAGATAAAGAAGGACATTACATAATAAAGGGGGCAGCCCAAAAAGAGGATATAACCATTATAAATATATATGCACCCAACACAGGAGCACTGTCACATGTGAAACAAATATTAACCAAATTAAAGGAGGAAACAGACAGCAATGCATTCATTTTAGGAGACTTCAACACACCACTCACTCCAAAGGACATATCAACCAGACAGAAAATAACTAAGGACACAGACACACTGAAAAACACATTAGAACAGATGGACCTAACAGACATCTACATAACCCTACACCCAAAAGCAGCAGGATACACATTCTTCTCAAGTGCACAGGGAACATTTTCCAGAATGGACCACATACGAGACCATAAAAAGGACCTCAGTAAATTCAAAAATATTGAAATTCTACCAACCAACTTCTCAGATCACAAAGGTATAAAACTAGAAATAAATTGTACAAAGAAAATAAAAAGGCTCACAAAAACATGGAGGCTCAACAACATGTTCCTAAATAATCAATGGATCAATGACCAAATTAAAAGAGAGATCAAGCAATATACGGAGACAAATGACAACAAAAACACAAAGCCACAACTTCTGTGGGACGCAGCAAAGGCAGTTCTAAGAGGAAGGTATATTGCAACCCAGGCCTACTTAAGGAAGGAAGAACAATCCCAAATGAATAGTCTAAAATCACAATTATTGAAATTGGAAAAAGAACAAATGAGGCCCCAAGTCAGCAGAAGGAGGGACATAATAAAGATCAGAGAAGAAATAAATAAAATTGAGAAGAATAAAACAATAGAAAAAAATCAATGAAACCAAGAGCTGGTTCTTTGAAAAAATAAATAAAATAGATAACCCCTAGCCAGACTTATTAAGAGAATGAGAGAATCTACACACAAAAACAGAATCAGAAACGAGAAAGGAAAAATCATGACAGAACGCACAGAAATACAAAGAATTATAAGAGAATACTATGAAAATCTATATGCTAACAAGTTGGAAAACCTAGAAGAAATGGACTTCTTAGAAAAATACAACCTTCCAAGACTGACCAAGCAAGAAACAGAAAATCTAAACAGACTAATTACCATCAACGAAATTGAATCATGAATCAAAAAACTACCCAAGAACAAAACCCCTGGGCCAGATGGATTCACTGCTGAATTTTATCAGACATATGGAGAAGATATAATACCCACCCTCCTTAAAGTTTTCCAAAAAATAGAAGAGGAGAGAATACTTCCAAACTCATTCTATGAAGCCAGTATCACTCTAATACCAAAACCTGGCAAAGACCCCACCAAAAAAGAAAATTACAGACCAATATCCCTGATGAACAGAGATGGAAAATTACTCAACACAATATTAGCAAACCGACTTCAAAAATACATCAAGAGGATCATACACCATGATCAAGTGGGATTCATCTCAGGGATGCAAGGATGGTACAACACTCAAAAATCCATCAACATCATCCACCATATCATCAAAGAGAAGAACAAAAACCACATGATCATCTCCAAGATGCTGAAAAAGCATGTGACAAAATTCCACATCCATTCATGATAAAAACTTAACAAAATAGGTATAGAGGGCAAGTACCTCAACATAATAAAGGCCATATATGACAAACCCACAGCCAACATCATATTTAACAATGAGAAGCTGAAAGCTTTTCATCTAAGATTGGGAACAAGACAGGGATGCCCACTCTTCCCACTGTTATTCAACATAGTACTGGAGGTCCTAGCCATGGCAATCAGACAAAACAAAGAAATACAAGGCAGCCAGATTGGTAAAGATGAGGTGAAACTGTCATTATTTGCAGATGACATGATATTGTACATAAAAATCCCTAAAGAATCCACTCCACTACTACTAGAACTAATATCTGAATTCAGCAAAGTTATACGATACAAAATTAATACCCAGAAATCTGTTGCTTTCCTATACAATAATGATGAGCTAACAGAAAGAGAAATCAGGAAAACAATTCCATTCACAATTGCAGCAAAAAAGAATAAAATACCTAGGAATAAACCTCACCAAGGAAGTAAAAGACCTATATCCTTAAAACTACAAGACACTCTTAAGAGAAATTAAAGAGGACACTAACAAATGGAAATTCATCCCATGCTCTTGGCTAGGAAGAATAAATATTGTTAAAATGACTATACTACCTAAAGCAATCTACAGATTCAACGCAATCCCTATCAAAATACCAACAGCATTCTTCAACAAACTGGAACAAATAGTTCTAAAATTCATATGGAACCACGAAAGACCCCGAATAGCCAAAGCAATCCTGAGAAGGAAGAATAAAGCAGGGGGGATCTTGCTTCCCAACTTCAAGATCTACTACAAAGCCACTGCAATCAAGACAGTTTGGTACTGGCACAAGAACAGACCCACAGACCAGTGGAACAGAATAGAGAGTCCAGATATTAACCCAAACATATACGGTCAATTAATATACGATAAAGGAGCCATGGATATACAATGGGGAAATGACAGCCTCTTCAACAGCTGGTGTTGGCAAACATGTAAGAGAATGAAACTGGATCATTGTCTAACCCCATATACAAAAGTAAATTCAAATTGGATCAAAGACCTGAATGTAAGTCATGAAACCATAAAACTCTTAGAAAAAAACATAAGCAAAAATCTCTTGGACATAAACATGAGCAACTTCTTCATGAACATATCTCCCCGGGCAAGGGAAACAAAAGCAAAAATGAACAAGTGGGACTATATCAAGCTGAAAAGCTCTGTACAGCAAAGGACACCATCAGTAGAACAAAAAGACATCCTACAGTACGGGAGAATATATTCATAAATGACACATCCGATAAGGCGTTGACATCCAAAATATACAAAGAACTCATGCACCTCAACAAAAAGCTAATAATCCAATTTAAAAATGGGCAGAGGATTTGAACATACACTTCTCTAAAGGAGAAATTCAGATGGCCAACAAGCATGAAATGATGCTCCACATCTCTAATCATCAGAGAAATGCAAATTAAAACCACAATGAGATATTACCTCACAAAAGTAAAAATCGCCACCATCCGAAAGACAAACAAACGACAACAAATGTTGGCGAGGACGTGGAGAAAGGGGAACCCTCCTACACTGCTGGTGGGAATGTAAATTAGTTTAACTATTGTGGAAAGCAGTATGGAGGTTCCTCAAAAAACCAAAAATAGAAATACCATTTGACCCAGGAATCCCACCCCTAGGAATTTACCCTAAGAATGCAGGATCCCAGATTCAAAAAGACATATGCACCCCTATGTTTATCGCAGCACTATTTACAATAGCCAAGAAATGGAAGCAACCTAAGTGTCCATCAGTAGATGAATGGATAAAGAAGATGTGGTACATATACACAGTGGAATATTATTCAGCCGTTAGAAGAAAACAAATCCTCCCATTTGCAGCAACATGGATGGAGCTACAGGGTATTATGCTCAGTGAAATAAGCCAGGTGGAAAAAGACAAGTATCAATTGATTTCACTCATATGTAGAGTATAAGAACAAAGAAAAAAACTGAAGGAACAGAACAGTGGCAGACTCACAGAACCCAAAAATGGACTAACAGTTGCCAAAGGGAAAGGGACTGGGGAGGATGGGTGGGAAGGGAGGGACAAGATTGAAAAAGGGGCATTATGATTAGCAGACATAATGTAGGGGCAGTGGCACGGGGAGGCCTGTACAACTCAGAGAAGACAAGTAGTGATTCTATAGCATCTCACTACACTGAAGGACAGTGACTGTAATGGGGTATGTGGTGGGGACCTGATGATGTGGGGAGTCTAGTAACCATAATGTTGCATATGTAATTGTAGATTAATGATACCAGAATAAAAAAAAAACCTAGATCTTGTGGTTCAACCTAATACTAAGCCTAAAAGGAAAAACAAAGTTGCCAACACTACCTGTTTTTTGTGAACCAATATTGATCCGTGGTGATCGCCATGAAGTGCTAAAAAACAACTGCTAATCAATTTTTTCCAGAATTGTATTGTACAGCTCAGTAGTCTATAATTTCCCAGAGCTCAACTTTAAAAAAACAAAAATCAACATTCACTATCTCCAATCTTAATGGGAACCCTCAAGAATATCCTGACATGATTATACATAACTTGCATATATTTTTGTCCTGAGAAAGCACTGAAAGGCTTTCCACCTTTTACTGTATGAGTTAAACAATCCCACCATCACGCCCAGGCAACACCTAAGTACTGCCTATACTGCATTGAGAGTACAGAGAGAATTGAGAATGTGCAAAACACTCTGACTGGTGTTTAATTCTTGACATCTTCCCTACAATTCCCATCTTCTTGTCATCAAAGAGACCTGAAGATTAATCTGTTCTAGGAAGGGGAGGCAGTCTCTAGGTATGCCAGATACTGGAACACCGATTATCTGGGATTCCTCAGAGATTACCAATAGTCATTTTATGATCACATTCTTCACTGAGCATGTATCAAGGATGAGGCACAGTGCTAGGAATTACAAGTACCTCCAGCATTCTGGGCTGAGATGGAACACATCTTGCTGGTAGATGGAATTTTTTTAAAGAATGCTTAACTTCTAAAATGTTTTTTCACTTACCTTGGGCTCTGCTTTACACTTAATGATTTATCTGTAATTTTTGTTATTGAGGGTGAGGAGGCAGCTTTTTACCAACAAAACGAATCCCCTTCTAGTTCCTTCCCAAAAGATCAGTGTGAATTAATCACAGGGTGAGTTCAGGTTCTGTTACCATATGGCAAAATATTTTTATTGAGTACCAGTTATGTGCTGAGCTGGAATTAGAAACCGCTTTGACTCCCCAGTCAGAGCAGCTGGTAACAAGAGATGCAGCTAAGGAGTTTAAAAGCAAAGTTTAATGGCCATAGAAATGGAAGATTCCTCATTCACCAAAACCAAAAAACTCTGTTACGCTCATGAATTTAGACCTCTAGCTAGAAAAGAGGAGTTCTGAAGCTTGTGACATCTTAAGGTTCCTCTTGGGCTTCATCCCTAGCAAAACAGTGTCACATAACATTCTGGGCAAATCCTGGCAATGACCAGAGAATCAATGGAATGAATAGTAAGAACTATTCTACGGATATGGCCGTATCATTCTCTACCCTCCCAGTAATGTTCGTCTTCCCTCCTTTCTTTAAATATATTCTTACTCAGATGGTACAGAATTCATTTGCAGGCTCATGTCTTTCCTTTCCCTCCATCCTACTCTCAACTCAAGACCATGATCAGGAACCACGGTCTTACCCTTTAACCCAAGGACTCAATATTGCACCTGGCACACAGCACGTCCGAAAACCAAAACTGAATTTGGCCCACCCAGAATTTTAACAAAGAGCCCTCTACTGAAGTACAATGACAAAAAAAACTATTACGGCCTTTTCAGCAGTTGGACCATCCAGTATTTTACTTACCAAGCACAGGAAGATAAATACTGTTGGTGTCTGTGTTTCCTATATTTCAGAAGAGTGGTACAGATCTAAGAAGCCATATTCGTTTTAGCCACTCATAAATAAATAGACCTTGGCAATTTACTTAATGCCTTCAAGACTTTTTCCTCATTTGTAAAAAGGGATAATATCTCCTTCCCAAGGGATTGCAGGAGATTCGATAAAAGAGAGTAAATACTGTGTGTGCACAGCAGGCATCCAGGCAGAGCCATTCCCTAGTTTCCACTTCACCCAACCAGGCTGTCTTTATCAAACACCAATTGCTATTTTATGTTTCCAGCTCTTTCCTGCAGGTCACACCAACACACTTCAGTCTGAATTGAATGAGGAGCTCTTTTATCTTCTTCACACCCCATTCCCTACCCAATTCATCAAAGCCATCCATAAACTACCAATGCCAGGAGCTGAAAAGGTTTGTTTGGCTTCTTGGGGTTGGTAGGTCTTTCCTTCTGCCTTCTTACATCTAGTTCTTCAGGCAACTGCTTTGAAAAAGAAAACTCTGAAGCTAAATGGAAAATGGCAGAACTCCTGACTCCAGGAAGTAGATTCCTAAGGATCCAAGCTACAGCAGGATTCAGAGAATAAGAAAACATGTTGCCTTGGAAGGAAGCTTTATACTTTCCATTACCTGAACACTGAGCACTCAGCTTCATTTTAGGAAGACAACATTTTTAGGCGGCAAAACAAAAACCCAGAAGCCCATTACCAAGCCTGTAAGTGGAGAGGCCACCTGAGACTGGAGAGCATCAACAGCCAACTTCCACTAGCACAGCCAATGAAGCCCTGTGCCAGCACACATTTCACTGAAATCCCCCAAACTAATTAGTTCCAAGGAAAGATGTCACCAGACGTGATTAAGAAAGAACAGGGGCAGAAAAGCAAAGAGTAATTCTGATGCAGAATGAAGAAAGAGCAGCAGGAAAAAAAAAAAGTTCCCAAATTCTGCCAAATCTACAATATAAAATTAAGTGAAAAACCGGAAACCATCATTGTGTAGAACCTGAAAAAAAAATCAGTGAGTAAAACAGGACACAATATGCAGTATTAGCAACAGCATGACTTGGTGGCTTCAGCAAATAAAAGGGACCACAGAGGCCAAAGATAGGATGCACGGATAGATGGTGTGTGCTAATTCTCCCTTTTCCTTGGAAGAAACAAATTACAACACAGGTTCACTTCATTACACAGCAATGTAAAAGAATAAAGCACTGTTTCCGGGCAACAAATACTTTAGGAGCTTAATATTCACTGTGCAGAATCCTAAAAAGTCACTGAATGTGTTGGAATTTCACCACACAAACTTGCGTCACCACACTCTTTTGTGTCAGACTGTTTCATTATCTTCAAGGCTTAGCATAATTGGAGCCTCAGTCTAAAAATAGGCTATTTTTTTCCTTTGCAATCTGATTGGTAAATAAAAGTTAGGGGAGTTTTTTGTCCCCTTCATTTGTTTTAAACAACTGCTAGCTTCTGCTCATCAAGCAAGGATTACAGAATACATTTTCTGGATCTGTTTGTTTATTCTGCTTACAGCAGGCGCTCTACGACCTGCACTGTTGTAACTGGCAGTGAGTTCCATAGCCAAGCTATGCCGCCACAGTCCAGAACCATCCCAGTTCCAGCTGTGGTGGGACAGCACTGCCACCGTTCACTCCATAAAACACACACGACAGAAGGAAGTGCTCCTCATGCCTGTCTTGCCACCCTTGCTTCATCACCCGATCCTCTTCCTCAAGGATCCCACTCCAGGGCCACATTCATTATGACCATTCAAATTCCCTTATGGCTAGTGTCAAAAGACTGAGGAAATAAAAGGAGAATCGACGCTCTTGGGAAATGATACAGTGGCAGCATACAAGCCAGAATGCTACATGCTAATTGGCACACATCCTTTCAAACAAAAATGGCTCCACGCACTGTGAAGACATAAGAAATTTCTTCTCATATCATGATGCCTTTTGCATAGGCAAACTTGCAAAAACCACAGGCAATGTACACCGGGTACAGTTAAGAATGCTGGAACAGCCTGACTCTGAATTTTGGCTCTGTGACACACTAGCCCTGTGACCTTGGGCAAGTTACTGACAATCTCCATACTCTAGTTCTCTCACTATAAAATGGAGATCATAGTATAAAACCCCATGTTAATTAATGTGCCTCACAATCAGGCAATTTCAGATGTAACTCGACTGACGATTGGCTCCCTTCTTCCACCCAGCCCCCATCTTCAGGAACCGGCTACTGCTTTTATCCAAGGGCTGGATGAACAGCAGGCAGGATGTTAGGAAATAACTAGCTCATGGCCATTTAGATTTTCTCAGTTCAGTACATTTCTATACATCTAATAAATGAAAACATTTTCCCCCCTGCCATCCCCCAACACACAGTAATGAGAAAACAAATTGAAAAACACTATTTTTCATAAACCTCACAATAACATGACTCCAACATTTTACTCAGAAAAACATTTTTAAAAATTTGGCTTATATGTTTCAGTAGAGTTTTACTCTTATTATAAAGTGCTCAGCCCTGTGTCTGGCAAGCATTAAATGCTTAATATATCTTAGCTATTATTATTACCCCTAATTAAACTGTGTATCTAGTTATTTACTGTTTGCAGTACAGAGGGGACAGTGAGACTAGATCCTAATTCTCTTTGTCAGTTCATAATAGCTGCTACTCATCCTAAATTGACAGCCAGTCACGTGTGCCAGTGAACTGATTGGGGGAGGGGAACCAATATACTCTAAACTGAAAAAGAACCAGTTAGGAGGCATTAGCATAGGACTTACCTATAGCTGTATTTTCCCCTCTAATAATTATTTCCAAATATAATTTACAGTGATTCAATTTATCAGCAAATGGTTTGCACAGGCTCCTAGAGGACAAAATAAGAAATCCTATACAGGAAATGAGGCCGAAGGTATGATTACAGCCACAATCTCCACTTTAAGAACAGCAGAGGGGTGCAGATACATATTTGCTCCCGTGAATTGGTCTTCCCTCTCTACATGTGAATTCAGTGTGTGAGCATCAAATAGTTAAATCTGAAGTCTGTGATGGTAAACAGACATTTAACAGTTTCAAAAACAAACAGAACACATGCACTGATTCAGTGCATAAAAATGAAATTTAAAAAAATTAATTGATTTAAATAATTGTGCTTCAAAGATCAACAGTCCAATTTCCTCTTGTGCTCTTAATCCATGGCCTATGTCTCCTATGCCCATCACAAGTCCTACTCAAAAAATATTAACAGATGGATAATTTTTTATTTCCTAATTTTCAAATAAAATGATTTTAGAAAATAAATAAAAAATCCCCTCACTCCTCCAAAATTCTATAATTATAATGCTGTAGATGTGGAAGGAGACCACAGCTGACCATCCCAGCTCCTTTAATAACCAAAACTTGTCCATGTGGCTCCAAGTCATTTTTACCTCCAAATTTTGAAATGAAAAGAGGGTAATCCAAAGTAAACTATTTAAGGTTTAGTTTCCTTCAACTTCTCTCCATGCTAGATTTATCTAACTGCCTGCACTCACTACTGATAGGATTTGGCAACTTGTTTCATCTGTGTCCACCTTTCTTAAAAAAATCTGAAAACCAAAGTTCAAAAACCAAAGGGATAAAGTACACAAGACAGATGGAAAGCAAATAGCTGAATTAATACAACAAATATCAACCAAGTACCTACTATGTGCCAGGGCCCGAGCTAGATACGATGTGTACGGGGGTGAGTGAAACACTCCCTACACTAATGGAGCTCATAGTCTAATGAGGTGGATGAGTATAAACACACAAACAAGTCGGTGAGTTAAAATGATGAGTGCCAAGATGGGAACGAAACAGAATGCTGAGCAAGAATAGAGAAACTCTCACACATGTACAAAGACGCAAGTACAGAAACGTCTACTTTTTGTAACAGCGAAATACTGACAACGACCTAAATGACCACCCCACTAATGAAATGGAAAAATAAACTGCAGAATATCCATATAATAGAATATTACAGAGCAGCTCAACTAAGTGATCAGATGTCTATGTGTCAATGCAGAGAGAGTTCAAAAATACAGTGTTGAGAGAAAAAAGGCTGCAAACCCAAATACAATATATCATTTACATAAATTAAATAGAGACATTTAAAGGTAACAAAAGTGTACAGAAGGGAAAGCTACATATCAACTTCCCAATAATAGCTGCCTCCAGAGAGGGGAGGAGGGGCCTGGGGAAGGGCACACATAGGTCACTGGCTATCCGTAAGGCTTTCTTTTACTTAAAGGAAAATCTGAAGCAATTAGGACAAAATTTTATCATGTTCTGGGAGATGGCCATGTTATTTTACTCAATAAAAAAATAATGGGTGAAAAAAAGAAAAAATACACTTTTCAATTTAAAAATGAAAGATGGAGGTGGAGTGGATGGACCTACTTATGTAGAGGAGTCAGGGAAGGCCTCACCAAGGTGCCACGTAAGCTGAGACCTGAATAGAGAGAAAAATGCACCCCTGCACCAAGCCTGGGGAGAAGCGTTCCAGGCAGAGGTGCTCCGATGCACAAGGGCCCTGAGGAGGAATGGAATGGAACGTGTGTGGGAACTAAAAGAAAACGGTGGTTTGCCACACAAGACCTTGGAGGCCAAGGGTAACTGAGATGGGAAGCCGCTGGAAATGACATGATGCAATCACATGTTAAAAATCTAGATAACCTGCTGTGTGGAGAATGAACTAGAGGGAGCAAGAGTAGAAGGGAGACACCAAAAGGAGGCTGCTACGATCCTGGCCAGAGATGACAGCAGGTCTGACCTAAGTACGAGGGTGGGGGCAGGCAGTGGCAGTGGAAATGGATGACTCTGAATACTTGAAAGTGAAGGTTGGCAGGACTTACTAATAACTGCATCTTAGGCCCAGGGTAAGACGTGTAAGAAAGATAACTACATCTTGAATATTGCAAAAGTACTTGGTGTTTACCACTTTGTGCCCACTACTAGATGTTGGTAAAGGACATCAGGAAACACTCTCGGCCCCGAATCTATTTTTTTTTCTTTTTTAAGAGTTATAATAATATCTAACATTTATTGAGTGCTTACTGTGTGCCAAGCACTGTAAGTGCTTTCTTTAAATTAAGGCATCATTGATATACAATCTTATGAAGGTTTCACATGAACAACATTGTGGTTTCAACATTGACCCATATGATCAAGTCCCCCACCTCCCCAACACCCTACTGCAGTCACAGTCTATCAGCATAGTAAGATGCTATGGAGTCATTACTTGTCTTCTCCATGCTGTACTGCCTTCCCCGTGACCTACCTATATTGTGACTGCAAATTATAGTGCCCCTTAATCCCCTTCTCCCTCCCTCCCAACCTACCTAAATCTATTTCATAAAACTGAATAAACAAACTCATCAAACTCATGAACATCAAACTCCTAAGAGTAAATGAAGGTAAACATAAGCTGAGGTCACTAAGTTAAAGAGTGGGAAGGTCAGGTTAAATCAGCTAGGTAACTTGAGTTTCGAGGAAGACTGACATAGCAGAGACATTAGTGGTGTAGGTGGACAAAAGCACAAAAAGCAGAAGAAACGGCAAAGTGAAAACACAAATTAGAAAATAATTTGGCAAATAGCGTGCAAATTGGCCTTATTAAGTAGACTGTTAAGCATTCAAGTGGAAGAAAAATATAGATGCGGTAAATAAAGCTCTGTACAGAAGGCAGACGTGACAGCATAAGGTGTTTAGTTTTTAGCCAACATTTACTGAGTGCTTATTATGCAGCAAACACTGTACCAAGGCATTAATACACATCATCTCATCTAATTTCCCCAAGCCCTACTGGGTAGTTACCATTACTAAATGTGAGGAGGCTGGGGCTCAGAGAGGTTAAGTAATTAGTCAGTGGGTCACCAGCCCAGGGAGAAGCAGAGTCTCACACTTACCTGGGACCAGCTGGGAAGCCAGGGGGCTGGAGGTGGCAGGTAGAAAGGTCAGAGTAGAGAGAGTGAGGCCCCCAGGCCCAGGCCTGGATTCCAGGTCTGCCACTTAGTTGAGGTTTTGCATGTTACTTCTCTGTGCCGCAAACTCACCATCTATAAACTAGGGAGAATACAGCATTTCTGCTCACCACACCACTACCACCGCCACTGTACTCCAACTGCACCAGCTGATGTCTATGATCACCTCCATGCCCCAAAATGTCATGGAAAATTTTCAGAACTAAAGTAAGTGTCCCAGACAGTGCTCTGTGAAATGCTCTTCACCGGCTTCCACAACACCTCATGTTACTATTTTTCTCCTTTTCCAAACGCTCTTCTACAGCCAACTTTTTAAGTGTATCTGCCTCCTCCAAGCCCTGCCACACTAGGAATCGGTAAGACTAGGCCCTACACCCCCTTCTGTTCCTACTCTCTCCTCTCCCTAAGTAACCTCATCCACGTCCATGGCTTAATTTACCTCAATACACCAATGACTCCCAAATTTATATCCCACCACCTCAAAATTCACATGTCCACAATGAAACTGCTCATCCTGCTCTCCCCAAACCTGCCACCTCCCAGCACTCTTCACCTCGGGAAAGGCTCCTCATCCACCTGCCTGCACAAGTCAGAGAGCCAGGACTTGTTCTGGGTACCTTCCCATCCTGAGCCCTATATCTAATCTCCTGCCAAGTTTTGGTTGTTATTTTTCTCTTACATCTCTGTGGTGTCTGTATCCTTCTCCCTCCTCTGATAGCCACCACACCAGCCAAGCTACCACCACCACATGCCTGGAATACCTTAATAAGAGCCTGCTAATTCACTTGCTTCATCTACTCTGACCCCTCCAACTCCCTCAAGCCAGAGTGATCCTCTCAAAATGCAAATGGACACATGGAATCCTCCACCCCACCATAGAATGCTCATGTCCACCCCTTGTTCAACACGGCCCACAAGGCCTACACGGTGCAACTACCGGCCACCTCCCAGCCTCACCTCCCATTGCTTTCCCCTTCCTTTCTACACTCCAGCTACAAGCAGTCTACCCTCAACGCCTTGACCATAAGACACTTTCACCCACCACAGGACCTCTGCACATGCTATCCCTCACCCTGGAATGCTTATCCCTGCAGCACTTTAGCTAGTTAACCCCAGCACACACCTTTTAGATCACAGCTCAAGTATCACAGGCTCAGGTAACCTCTAGTTCTTCAGTCAGTAATTTGATTCTTCAGAAGACCTTTGTCATCAGCATTCAGAAACTCCAGCTCCTTTTCTTCACACTTATTTTCTTTTAGAATGGCATGATTATTCATTTGACTATTTGCTTAAGGGCTCTCACCTACCAGACTGAAAACTCCATAAGGAAAAGGCCCTTGAATTGAATACTTAAATTTACCACTGTATCCCCAACACACCAGCACCATGCCCAACACCTGGTAGGGGTGTTTGGCACCTTCCTCTGGGTTGCTATGAGCAGTAGCTTATGGGCTCTGCTATGTTAAGATGCTTTGTAACAGGGGCATGAGCAGTAATCACCACTATCTAGCAGTCTCTGACAAGTGAAAACACAGAGGCTAAGATGACTGACTTGCTCAAGGCTGCGCGAAGCAAACAATCAAGTGGGTGAGCATGGCACCCTTGGATTCCAATCCAGGCTTTCTCCAGCACATATTCAGGTTTTTCTGCGTGGTTTTTGCACCTACAGAAGATCTTTTCTCTTGTTTACTAGGAGGGAATCACAAGTTTAGCCTCCCAAGCTCTAGCTCTAGTTTTACTGGAATCATTACCTAAGGCTTTCGTCTCAAGCCTGCAGGTCACAAGCCAATGTCATTTGTCTCCATTTCCCTCCATGGTACACACTCAGCAAATATCGCTTGAAGAATTTCTGGCTGTGAGACAAGAATCAGTAATTGAATTATATTCACCTGCTCTAAGCCAATCTTCTGAAAACAAGCTACCTTTTCTGCCCCATTGGAACACCTTTAATAAAGAAATATCCCAATTTTTCCTGTGATTCAATTATCAGCTGTCCATCGCATCACTACATGCAGCCCAACTTAAACAGAACATAGACCCTACCCTGTTGGCCAGCACACAGAAATATTACATGTGGCCTTAAGAACAATGCACATTGTTAATAGCCAGGCAGTTTATTCCTTTCCCCAAGTGCTCCCTCTTCAACTTTCCTCCTCCCTGCCTGCAAAAGGCACACCACCCTCCTGCACAGGGCTGAAAATATAGCCTGTGGTTAAGTCAGCAGGGGCAAAAAACTCCTAAAACAAATATAGCCAAATGTCTGACACTCCTAATTATGACTGAAACCTAGTATCTTTGCTCTACTCCCATCCCCACTCAACTCCTAGCCCTAAGGCAAAAAATCTCATCACTAGCCTCAAAATAGCAAATCTTTTGTTAAACGTAAAACAATAAAAACAGGTAACAGAAAACCCAAACCTGTAAAGAATAATCAGTAATCCCAAATACCACACACAAACCACTTCTGGAAATCACTCATGTTTTGTTGTTCTTTTCAAAATGCCAAGTAGTCACTCACTTACATTTTATTTCATTTTGCTTTTTAAAAGAGGGAAGAAATTTTCAAAGAAGAATGTTTAATTTTGAGGATCTAATACATTGAAATTTAAAAGGGA
>JAVSCE010022498.1:0-45153 GCA_032199065.1 Smutsia gigantea | reverse complement strand
AAATCACAAGATCCGCACCATTTTCACATTAATGGGACAGCTTTATCAGGTCTCATTGATGTGAGCGGATCAGGAAGTATGGATCTGCAGGGCGGTGGAGTAATGAACTCAACACCCTTAAGGTTGTATGAATCACATGGTTTATTTTGCAATTTCCTTTCACAAAACACTCTCAAGGGGGATCACCCATATCTGAAAATCACACTTAGCATGGATCAATACATCACGTCTCTACCTATCACAATGGACGGTTCAGGTCTGGGCTGTCCCAGTCAATCTTTCGTGTTTCCAGAGGGGAAGATGGTGCAGTGAAGACAGTTTCAGTGTGGTGCAGGAGCACAGATGAGCAGGAACAAGGCTCGGAGCACACATCTGTTGTTCCATGTGGGATCTCCGGGACAAGCTTGACACAGGGGCTCTGTGTCCAGTCCATCCATTGGAAATAAAAGGGGACAGTCCACATGTGGTGTTATCCAGTTTGGGCCATTCACCAGCATGCCTGACATATGGAGTTATCCGGTTTGGATGTTCACCTGCAGGCCTTTTAGGGTGGGGTATGTTTACAGAGGAAGTCCTTGTGAAAGCAGGTAAGTCTGACATAAAGAATTCTGTATTGGAAACCTGACATAAGCATCTCCATGTTGGATACTCACATCACTCATCTATTAGATGGGTGTAATGCTCTAATATACTTAGCTTACAGTACTTATGAAAGTAGTTAGCACTGTGTCTGACAAATAATAATCATTCAATAAATATTAACTGTTTTTATTTATATTGTCAGTGGAAATTATAACAAATGTTCCTGTGGAAATGATCTTGTTTTAACTAAATATCTGGAAATCAAAAATAAAATCAAATAAAACTAAATAAATTACAATAAAAAGTAAATATTTAACTGTCAAAATATGTTTGCAACACTGTATAGATACAAGAACAACAGTAACTATATAAATGATATCACTTTGGGAAGGGTTATGCTTAAGTTAAGGTGACCCATTTGGGCCCTTTATTCAAGACTGGTAGGGACTGACATCTCTCTCCACTGACCTGTTGAGTTTTAGGCAATGCAGTACTTCCCCTCCTGGGTGATTTCTAATCTAATGCTGTAAATTGGATTCTCCAGAAGCAGACCCTGAGGCAAGGATTCAAGTATAAGGGAATATAGAATGAGGGCAGGAAAGAAGATTAAGCCAAGCATCATGGTCTCGAGCCAAGTTCTACAGAGGGTAACTTCTTCAGCCTGATCCATGAGAGGAGCTTTGAAGTATAAATCAGACCTCAATAAGGTTGCTGTGGCTTCTGTACTTTCAAATCCACTGGTCTTTTCATAAGTGCCTCCTTCAGAAAGTGACATAAATTCTCAGGCACTCCAGGCTATCCCTTTATCTGAGCAGAGATTTAATTAACCCAAGAACATTCCTCAGAAAAAGACTCCTAGAGGCTGGCTGATTGAAGTCAAAGCAAACTAGGCCAGGAGATACACTCTAATGGCAAGAAAAAATTAGAGAATGTTCCAGTTATCTATTCCTGAGTGGCCTCACATAAAAGCTTAATGGGTTAAAAAGATAATTTTGTAGCGTCTCATTATTTTGTTAGTCAGATATTCAGACCAGCTTCAGCTGGCTGATTCTTCTCTTCCATGGGACATTTAAGTATATCACCTGGTGGTATTCAGTTGGCAGATGGGCTGGTCTGGAGGGTCCATTAATGAGACTTATTCTCATATCTGCAGCCTTGGTAAAGAGGTCTGAAAGGCCGGGTTCAGGTAGGACTGTAAACTGGAACACCTACACATAGCATTAAGGGGACATGGGCAGAGCATCATCACTATTTTCTATGTTGCCCATCCAATAGCCATTCTTTATCTTTGTCCTTACTAATGACACTTGATTTTATACAGATTATGAGTGGTCATGTGCTTATGAAAGTTGGCTCTTCCTCAGACCCTGTACAGCAATGTGGATCATGTTTTACTGATCATGGAAATCCCATTCTTCTTGTTTTTGATTAGTTTGGCTCTGGGCATATGAAAGAGGAGATATGTGTTGTGGAGAAAATGTACTTTCCCTGATAAAATTATGCACTTAAGGAATATACACTTGTTAGACAGGACAATAGGTATAAGAATGGTAGAAAAGGAATAAGCTCAGTGTGGATAAAATGAGAGTTCCTGTGGCCAGGATTCTCACCTGGCCCTGGTTGATTAGGTCACTGCACACCTGTGGGCAATATATGGCAGTTGACTCTATATAAAGAGCTCCGCCCGGTGCTCTGGGTATGACACAGTGGCACGGCCACAAGGCTGCAGGAGAGCAGAGCAGAGGCTCGAGTGGTGGCAGCGCCAAGGACAGAGGCCCAGAGGACAGCTGTGTGGGACGACTGTGCAGGGAGGCCCAGAGGATGGAGATGTGGAACAACTGTGCAGAGGGTCCCAGAGACGGCTGTGAGGACAGAGGAGCCCAGAGGCAGAGACAAGCTTGCTGCATACAGACTCGCTCTGAGTGAACGGAATTTTAGTGACTGACCTGCCACCTGGAAATAAAGTTGGGTATAACCCTTTCACCCCAAGAACGCTTTGCTATCAATTTCTTTGGTCACATTGAATCCATAGCGAACTTGCCCGGGGCTGAAACCCATTGGCAAGACAATTGGCGTAGTTGACAGGATTCATTGTTGACCAAGGAAAAAGGCAGGCTGCCCTAATGGGAGGGGCACTTCAGCGGGCTGCCCCTGTGAATGGGAAGAGAGTGGATTGTCCCCCAAAGGGTATGTGGTCTGAGGTGGCTTGCCTCCTAGAGGGCTGGGCCTACCCCAGTACTGGAGGCAAGTGGAGGTGACACCTGAGGTAGTAGGGGTGGCCCTTGGTATAGCAAGCAGAACCTTTGAGAAGCAGAGTGCCCGTGAGGCAGCGGGGACTGTGGGTTGGCTGCTTCTCACAGTATTAAAAAAGTCTACAGAGAAGACCCAAGACATGGCGGCATGAAAACGCGAGCTGCAAACTTCTGTGGATTCCCTGAGGAGGGAAATGGCATTGATGCGAGAGGAGGTGGCACAAGAATGTGAGCTGCACACTTTTGTGGATTCCCTGAAGAAAGGGATGTCATTGATACAAGAGCAGCAGCAGCAAGATGCCATTGGAGACAAGACGGCAGCGCTGCCAGGTGCTCTGAATGAGGAACAGGCCATCAAGGAAAAAGACAAACTCCTGAGGGAAGCACAGGCAAGGTGGTATGAGAACATCAGCTGCGAAGCATTGAGGTGAAGGTAAGAGACGTTCTGAAGACAGACGTAGCATTAATGAGAGGTAAAGTAGAAAAGGTAAAAGTTGTAGCAAAGGAGGCACTCAGGGAAGGGGAGAGAAAGGTGCCATCAGCCCCAGAAATGGAGGAGCAGTGCCCTCCCCAGGTCGTGGAGCACTCTGTGGTCCACCTGTACACTCAGGCTGGGCCGGTGGCTGTGGGACTTAGGGGTGGATGGAATTGTTCTGTCAGGAGCAGAGATGGGAAAGCTGTCTTCCCTGACAGTGCAGCCCGCCTTGAGGCAGTGATTACAAAATGTGAGGGGACAGGTACAGTAGCTGAAGCAAAGAGAATCCGGAAATAAATAAGACCTGTCACTGGCAGGAGGAATTTGAGGGGCCCCGGGAGGGTTACGAGGACCCAGATGTGGGTTGATTTGATACGGGCAGGAGTAGATGGAAGGAAATTAGATGAGAAGCCAAATAGGATCTTTTTTTTTCTTAAGATTTTAGTTTTATTTTTCATTTTTTACATTATTTTGGTATCATTAATCTACAATTAATGTGCAATATTATGTTTATTGACTTACCTGTTTCATCAGGTCCCCCCCACAAATCCCATTAAGGTCCATCAGAGTAGTGAGATGCTACAGAATCACTACTTGTCTTCTCTGAATTGTACAGCCCTCCCCATGAGCCACCCAAACTATATCTGCTAATCGTAATGCCCCTTTTTCCCGCTTATCCCTCCCTTCCCACCCATCTTCCCCAGTCACTTTTCCTTTGGTAACTATTAGTCCATTCTTGGGTTCTGTGAGTCTGCTACTGTTTCGTTCCTTCAGTTTTTTCTTTGTTCTTATGCTCTACATATGAGTGAAATCACTTGGTTCTTGCCTTTTCGGCATGGCTTATTTCACGGAGCATAATACTGTCTAGCTCCATCCATGTTGTTGCAAATGGTAGGATTTGTTTTATTCTTGTGCCTGTATAATATTCCATTGTATATATGTACCACTTCTTCTTTACCCATTCATCTACTGATGGACACTTAGGTTGCTTCGATTTCTTGGCTATTGTAAATAGTGCTCCAATAAACATACGGGTGCATATGTCTTGTTCAAACTAAGCTGCTGCATCCTTAGGGTAAATTCCTAGGAGTGGAATTCTGGGTCAAATGGTAATTCTATTTTGAGATTATTGAGGAACCTCCATACTGCTTTCCACAATGGTTGAACTACTTTACATTCCCACCAGCAGTGTAGTAGGGTTCCCTTTTCTCCACATTCTCGCCAACATTTCTTGTTGTTTGGGTTTTGGATGTTGGCCATCCTCACTGATGTGAGGTAATATCTCATTGTGGTTTTAATCTGCATTTCTCTGATGATTAGCGATTTGGAGCATTTTTTCATGTGCCTGCTGGACATCTGAGTTTCTTCTTTGGAGAAGTGTCTGTCTATTCATGTCCTCTGCCCATTTCTTAATTTGATTATTTACTTTATGTTAGTTGAGGTGCATGAGTTCCTTATATATTTTGGATGTCAACCCCTTATCAGATACGTCATTTATGAATATATTCTCCCATACTGTAAGATGTCTTTTTGTTCTACTGATGATTCCCTTTGCTGTACAGAAGCTTTTCAGCTTGATATAGTCCCACTTGTTCATTTTTACTTTTGTTTCCCTGGCTCGGGGAGGTATGTTCATAAAGAAGTCGCTCGTGTTTATGTCCAAGAAGTTTTTGCCTATGTTTTATTCTAAGAGATTTATGGTTTCATGACTTACATTCAGGTCTTTGATCCATTTTGAGTTTACCTTTGTCTGTGGGGCTAGACAGTAGTCCAGTTTCATTCTCTTACATGTAGCTGTCCAGTTTTTCCAACACCAGCTGCTGAAGAGGCTCTCATCTCCCCATTGTATATCCAAGGCTCCTTTATCAAATATTAATTGACTGCATATGTTTGGGTTAATGTTTGGATTTTCTATTCTGTTCCACTGGTCTGTGGGTCTGTTTTTGTGCCAACACCAAATTGTCTTGATTACTGTGGCTTTGTAGTAGAGCTTGAAGTCAGGGAGCGTAATTCCCCGTTTTATTCCTCCTTCTCAGGATTCCTTTGGCTATTCGGGGTCTTTTGTGGCTCCATTGAATTTTAGAATTATTTGTTCCAGTTCATTGAAGAAAGCTGTTGGTAGTTTGATAGGGATTGCATTGAATCTATAGATTGCTTTAGCTACTATAGCCGTTTTGACAATATTTATTCTTCCTAGCCAAGAGCATGGGATGAATTTCCATTTTTAGTGTCTTCTTTAATTTCTCTTTGGAGTGTCTTGTAGTTTCCAGAGTACAGGTCTTTCACTTCCTTCATTAGGTTTATTCCTAGGTATTTTATTCTTTTTGATGCAATTGTGAATGGAATTGTTTTTCTGATTTCTCTTTCTGTTAGTTCATCGTTAGTGTGTAGGAAAGCAACAGATTTCTGCAACTTTGCTGAATTCAGATATTAGTTCTAGTAGTTTTGGAGTGGAGTCTTTAGGGTTTTTTATGTACAGTATCATGTCATCTGCAAATAGTGACGATTTGACTTCTTCTTTACTTATCTGGATGCCTTGTATGTCTTTGTTTTGTCTGATTGCTGTGGCTAGGACCTCCAGTACGATTTTGAATAACAGCGGAGAGAGTGGGCATCCCTGTCTTGTTCCCGATCTTAGATGAAAAGCTTTCAGCTTCTTGCTGTTAAGTATGAAGTTAGCTGTGGGTTTGTCATATATGGCCTTTATGATGTTGAGGTACTTGCCCTCTATACACAATTTGTTGAGAGTTTTCTTCATGAATGGATGCTGAATTTTGTCAAATGCTTTTTCAGCATCTATGGAGATGATCATGTCATTTTGGTTCTTCTTTTTGTTGTGTTGGATGATGTTGGTGGAGTTTCGAATGTCGTACCATCCTTGCATCCCTGGGATGATCCCACTTGATCATGATGTATGATACTTTTGATGTATTTTTTTAATTCGGTTTGCTAATATTTTGAGTATTTTTGCATCTATGTTCATCAGGGATATTGGTCTGTAATTTTCTTTTTGGTGAGGTCTTTGGCCGGTTTTGGTATTAGAGTGATGTTGGCTTCATAGAATGAGTTTGGAAGGATTCCCTCCTATTCTATTTTTTGGAAAATTTTAAGGAGAATGGGTGTTATTTCTTCTCTATATGTCTGGTTGAATTCAGAGGTGAATCCATCTGGTCCGGGGGTTTTGTTCTTGGGTAGTTTTTTGACTACAGCTTCAATTTCATTGCTGGTGATTGGTCTGTTTAGTTTTTCTGTTTCTTGTTTGTTCAGTCTTGGAAGGTTGTATTTTTCTAAGAAGTTGTCCATTTCTTCTAGGTTTTCCAGCTTGTTAGCATATAGGTTCTCATAATATTCTCTAATAATTCTTTGTATTTCTGTGGGTTTTGTCATTATTTTTCCTTTCTCACTTCTGATTCTGTTTATGTGCATAGATTCTCTTTTTTTCTCAATGAGTCTGACTAGGGGTTTATCTATTTTGTATATTTTTAAAGAACCAGCTCGTAGTTTCATTGATTTTTTTTCTATTGTTTTATTCTTCTTGATTTTATTTATTTCCTCTCTGAACTTTATTATGTCCCTCCTTCTGGTGACTTTGGGTCTCATTAGCTCTTCTTGTTCCAATTTCAGTAATTGTGTCTCTAGACTATTCATCTGGGAATGTTCTTCCTTCTTTAAATAGGCCTGGATTGCAATATACTTTCCTCTTGGAACTGCCTTTGCTGCGTCCCACAGAAGTTGTGGCTTTGTGTTGTTGTTGCCATTAGTCTCCATATTTTCTTTGATTTCTGTTTTGATTTGGTCATTAATCCATTGATTAATTAGGAGAATGTTGTTAAGTCTCCATATATTTGTGAGCCTTTTTGTTTTATTTCTAAAATTTATTTCCAGTTTTATACCTTTGTCATCTGAGAAGTTGGTTGGTAGAATTTTAATATTTTTGACTTTACTGAGGTTCTTTTTGTGGCCTAGTATGTGGTCTATTCTGGAAAATGTTCCATGTGCACTTGAGAAGCATGTGTATCCTGTTGCTTTTGGGTGTAGAGTTCTGTAGATGTCTGTTAGGTCCATCTGTTCTAGTATGTTGTTCAGTGCCTCTGTGTCTTTACTTATTTTCTGTCTGGTTGATCTGTCCTTTGGAGTGAGTGGTGTGTTGAAGTCTCCTAAAATGAATGCATTGCTGTATATTTCCTCCTCTAATTCTGTTAGTATTTGTTTCACAAGTGCTGGCGCTCCTGTGTTGGGTGCATATATATTTATAATGGTTGTCTCCTCTTATTGAATTGACCCCTTTATCATTATGTAATATCTTTATTTATCTCTTGCTACTTTCTTCATTTTGAAGTCTACTTTGTCTGATACAAGTACTGCAACACCTGCTTTTTTTCTCCTTGTTGTTTGCATGAAATATCTTTTTCCATCACTTCACTTTTTCTGTGTATATCTTTGGGTTTGAGGTGAGTTTCTTGTAGGTAGCATGTAGATGGGTCTTGCTTTTTTATCCATTCTGTTATTCTGTGTCTTTTGATTGGTGCATTCAGTCCATTTACATTTAGGTTGATTATTGATAGATATGTCCTTATTGCCATTGCTAGCTTTAGATTTGTGGTTACCAAAGGTTCAAGGGTTGCTTCTTTACTATCTATCAATCTAACTTAACTTTCTTGTTAAGTTATTGTAAACACCATCTGATGTTTCTTTATTTCTCTCCCTTCTTATTCTTCCTCCGCCATTCTTTATATACTAGGTGTTTTATTCTTTGCTTTTAGTTAGTATTTGGATGGTCTGCTTTTTTTTGTTATGATTTTATTTTCTCTGGTGACAACTTTTTAGCTTTAGGGGTGCTTCCATCTAGAGCAGTCCATTTAAGATATCCTGTAGTGGTGGTTTATGAGAGGCAAACTCTCTCAGCTCTCATTTGTCTTGAAATTGTTTAATCCCTCCATCATATTTAAATGATAATCATGCTGGATACAATATTCTTGGTTCGAGGCCCTTCTGTTTCATTATGTTACATATATCATGCCATTCTCTTCTGGCCTGTAATCTTTCTGTTGAGAAGTCTGAGGATAGTCTGATGGGTTTTTCTTTGAAGGTGATATTTTTTCTCTCTCTAGCTGCCTTTAATACTCTCTCCTTATCTTTGATCTTTGCCATTTTAATTATTATGTGTCTTGGTGATGCCTTCCTTGGGTCCCTTGTGTTGGGAGATCTGTGGGCTTCCATGGACTGTGAGACTAATTACTTCCCCAGCATGGGGAAGTTTTCATCAATTATTTCTTCAAAGACACTTTCTATCCCTTTTTCTCCCTCTTCTTCCTCTGGTACTCTTATAATATGAATGTTGTTCTGTTTGGATTGGTCACACAGTTCTCTTAATATTCTTTCATTCCTAGAGTTCCTTTTATCTCTCTCTGCCTCAGCTTCTCTGTATTCCTGTTCTCTGATTTCTATTCCATTAACTGCCTCTTGCATCTCATCCAGTCTCCTGCTAAGCCCGTCAGTGGCTTGTCTCATTTCTGCATTGCCTTTCCTGACTTCCCTCACTTCCTCCCTTAGCTCTTGCATATTTCTCTGTAGATCCGTCAGTGTGGTTATGACTTTTATTCTGAATTCTTTTTCAGGACGATTGTGCGTTTCCATCCCTTCGGTATTTCTCTCTGGTGTTGTCTAGGTCTGAGTGAGCTTGGTCTGTACCATATTCCTCTGTCTTTTCATGGCAATAGAAGTGGTCACTGGTAGGTGCCCCGTATGTCAGCTGGGCTCTTTAAGACTTTAAAAAAAAAGAAGAAGGAAGAGAAAGAAAGAAAGAAAAGAAAAGAAAAGAAAGAAAAAAAAACCTCACACCGTGAGTAGGTTCTGTAAGGATGCCGTAGGTGGTGCTGTTGCTTCACTGTTCCACAGCCATGGCCATGCAGCTCCACCAGGCCCTTTGTAGCTCTGGCCAAGGCGTGAATGAATGGGAGGCTGTTGTTCTCTATGTGAAATTTCAGTGCGGCTACTTTTTCCCAATCTCCAGGCAAGGGGTCCGAAATTCCTCAGGACTCCCAGTCTGTTGGGCCGAGTGTGCTGGGACAATCTTGGGCCCTTGCCTCTTTAATACTGCCAAAAAAAAAAAAAGCATGCACTTTTCTTTTGTTCCAGGGAGCCTGCTGCAAGGACCTGGGTGCATTCCCAGCTCAAAACCTGCACCTTCTGCCTCTCCAATATCTGATATACCGCTTAATGTATGTCACCACTCCCGTCGCAGATCACCAGGGCTGGTTATTTCGCGGGCCTGTTCTTCCACTCCCTCCTGACTCTGAATCATGTCCTCCCACCAGTGCACTGGGGTGGGGGAGTGCTCGGGTCCCGCCGGGTCGCGGCTCCATATCTTACCCCCCTCACGGGGTGCTGAGTCCTCTCAGGTGCAGATGCAGGCTGTGCGCTGTGCTATATACTCTTGTCCCTCTTTTAGGAATAGTTGTACTTGCTGTATTTTCATAGATATATATGGTTTTGGGAGGAGATTTCCTCCGCCATGCTCACTCCACCATCTTCCCAGAACTCTCGCCAAATAAGATCTTACTGGAGCTATGGCAACAACTGAAACCAGTGCAGCAGTTCAAGCCATTAAGACTAAAGTGGCAGAGGTCAGAGACAGAGCCACGAGTCTGGCCTGTGTGTCTGCAAGACTTTTTTCTGGAGAGGATGGAGAACAATGTTCGAGCTTCCTTGCACAGGGACCATTGCAAAGAACTAAAGGCACATAGATTGAGAGGAGAGAATCCTGGAGGGGTGGGGTGTGGATAAAATGAGAGTTCCAGTGGCCAGGATTCTCACCTGGCCCTGGTTGATTAGCTCACTGCATACATGTGGGCAATACATGGCTGTTGACTCTATATAAAGAGCTCTGCCCAGTGCTCTGGGCGTGACATAGTGGCACTGCTGCAAGGCTGCAGGAGAGCAGAGCAGAGGCTGGAGTGGTGGTAGCGCCAAGGACAGAGGCCCAGAGGACAGCTGTGTGGGACGACTGTGCAGAGAATCCCAGAGAATGGCTGTGCAGACAGAGGAACCCAGAGGCAGAGACCTGCTTGCTGCATACAGACTCGCTCTGAGTGAATGGGATTTTAGTAACTGACCTGCCACCTGGAAATAAAGTTAGGTATACCCCTTTCACCCCAAGAACTTTTTGCTGTCAATTTCTTTGGTCACATTGAATCCATAGTGAACTTGCCTGGGGCTGAAATCCATTGCCAAGACAGTCAATAAAGCCCACTAGAAAAGACTTAGAGTTGACCAGTTAAAACTAGAAAGCCAGAAAAGACTCAGAGTTAATAAATTAATAAGTTAAAGACAAAAGGTAAGGAGCAACTTGGCCTTGACTGTTTAAATATTCCCCAGATAAAGAGAAGTATCTCAGCATAACCCATGTCTTCATTGTGTCAATTAGATCATGCCATTATAAAATTTGTTTTATCCTGCTAAAAAGCCCAGCTATAAACTGCATAATAAAGACAGAAATATTCCACCTTAAAGCTAAAATTATATTTTAACAAATCCAGGAAGTTAAGAAGTAAGATTCTTAACATACTGTTTAGCAAACAAACAATAACTTGGCCTACCCTGCAGGCAGGGCAGGTGATCTTAATTGATATGCCCCCGACCAGGAAGCTGCTATTATGGGAAGAAATCAGCAGTAAACTTCTTATGTTAATTTTGCAGAATTACCTGGAGGACTAATGAGAGACTTAATGATTCATCAAGGATGAACATTCTGGGACCACTTAACAGGTCCACACTCCTAATGCTTTGAAAATCCTCAACACCTATAAAACCCCTTAGGGGCACCTCTTCTCTGGGGCAGCCCACTCTCCCCTTTCTCTGAGTGTGCACCTTTTTGCTTTAAATAAACCTCTCACTGCTCAACTTATAACATTTTATCTCTTTGCTTTTCCAGTGGTAAGTGTCTTTTTTATTCTAATAATGTCTTTGCTTTTTCATTCTAATCTTCCAGATTTCAGCTCAAACCTTCACTTTCTCTGTCCTATTTCAGATAAGTAGGGAGGGGCTGCTGAGAGCTCAGATCTGGGCTTACAAATTACCGTCACTGGTGACCTGGACAGAGCTGGAGCTTACAGTCATGCTCTTTAGTAGCCTGCCTGAAAGTCTCCTTTCTTTGCCTCTAGGAAGCTCACAGAACATAATCCCACTCCATCCACGGCTCTGCAGCTCCCCCAAATCTTTGGGTGGTAGGGACTCATTCCCATGCCATGCAGATCCAAGCATACACTGGACACCAGGTGATACTGGCTTAAAGAGTTAGCGGAGGATGTGCCCCATGCTGAGTAGCAGTTCAATGAACTTCCTTTATCATTCTGTTCTGCTATTCCCTGACAATTTCACTTTAATAATTTCCTTCCTTGCCTTGTACTCTACTTCCCTGTGTCTCTGAACTGACTTGCCCCTAACACACTTATACACTTCTTTTTCTCCAAACAGCTGTGTGAGGCTTGAATGCCTGGAGGTGTGGTGGTCACTTTGCAACCATTAGAATGTAAGGCTGTGGACAAAAGCCAGTAAGGATGCTGAAGATGGCAAAGCAAGTACATAAGATGCTTATGCAGGTATGCTAATATTATTTACATACTGAATGAATGTACTATGGAATTGCTTGTTGTATATATGAAATAAGAAATCTAGATATATTTTTCTTGGAATAATACTATTTTCTAATATTTAAAAACTTCTAACATTTTGTTACTTGTAGCCAAAATCATCTTAAATGGTATATCCATCCTAGTGTTCATTTTAAAAGCAAATTAGTGGATTGCAACAAGAATATAAATAACAGAACAGGCTAAGTTATACTACACTAGAGCAGAGTAGGATAGATGGGATAGAATACCAGAGTACATTAGGTATAGTAAGGATCAGTTCTG
The DNA here is from genome assembly GCA_032199065.1 of Smutsia gigantea. Taxonomy (NCBI): domain Eukaryota; kingdom Metazoa; phylum Chordata; class Mammalia; order Pholidota; family Manidae; genus Smutsia; species Smutsia gigantea. Next base: position 32,929 of record JAVSCE010022498.1, on the reverse strand, counting down.
TTTAAAAGTATAGTTATTTCTCTATAAATACTTATGCATACAATGTATTATGTACCAGTGACAACTGCATTTATTCAAGTATTTTAAATTTCTGATCTTTCATTAACTAAGTCTTCAAGTTTGAATGAAGAACAAAAACGTGAGCATCTGACAGTGGATAATATTAACATATTAAGAACTTCATTAAAACACAGGAGTGTGAAATTTGGGAATTCTTATTACAAGCTAAACTATTCTAAATTGTTATATTTATGGGATGTATAGATAAATTATACCTACTACCTGAATTTCTATCCACACAGTTTTTCTTTAGTGAACAGGCTTAAGTTTCAAAGTTATAATCAGAAAGCAGTTACAACAGGGAGACTTCAAATGGAGTGTATCAGAGCTAGAATAAGACTGTTCTTATCCCTGCTTATGGAAACTGTCTGCAATTTAATGAAAAGAGATATTTCAAGAAAGCTGGAAGAGATGACACTTACTTACATAGGGTGCAAATGTAAACATCATAAGTAATGCAACTCCAAACTACTATTCAGTTAGCAAAAAATTTCAAAACAATACTTGGATTCAAATTCTCAGACTTTAGAGGTGATGATGACACATATGGAACCTTGAGGAAGGTTTGAGACCAGATTTTCATCTCAGTGCCCAATGGTAAAGAGGATATTTAAACCTAAGTCTTGATGCCACTCATGCTACCATTGTAAAATGAACTCTCCAGAGTGGCATCTAGAATATTTTAGGTTTCATATTGCCATTCCCTTACTGAAGATTTTTTTTATATATTCAGATAAATTTACATATTTTGTGAAAATATCTTGTAAAATAATTAATAGGAATGGTTTATAGTCTATTTCTTTCTTACATTTTAATTTCTCAAAAGTGCTTGGGTAATATATTAATTAGCAAATGTAGTTTTCCATAGGAACACGTTGCTATATAATTTCAGAAGGGTGAAACAAGATTAATTCTACATGAAAACAATACAAAGTTTTAGATAAGTAATTAGAAATGACAAAGAAAGGCATAAGGAAAGAAACTTTTCAAATTCTATATGGTAAATGTCAGTGTAAACAAAGTTAAAACATAAATGTCAATTAGGGAAATTTTGTGACATTTATAATAAGAATTTAAATGTATAATATGTGAGCTTGCACAATTAATAAATTTACAAAAGAGCACTTAAAATGGTTGAAATATAAAGAAATGAAAAAAAAGTTAATATATTTTATATTCACATATAATTCTGTGATAGCCACATAAAGCTTGGAATTAACTTTTTCATCTGTTGTAAATATTAACTGCACTGATAATTCCAGCAATAGGGAAAAATGCATGAAGATTCATATTTTCTTACATGGCAGTACTATAAATGAGTGCAAGATCACTGAAGTCAAAAAAAAAATCTTTAACATTTTAAATATGAAGTTGTACACAGCAGCTCTATAACTAAGAAATTTTTTTCAAATTTTAAAATAAGTATTATTCAAATAACTTCTAAATATTTAACATGAAGTAAAATTAAATATTTCTACTTTAGGGCAATATATAATCAAATATCAGACTATTTCTACAGAATATATATCACCAATTTAAGAAAAACTGTGTTATTAACTAAAAAGCATTATGACTTCCTATTTAATTAAAATAATTCAATATATTTTATCATACATGCACATATTTAACTTGGATCTTTGCAATTCTAACTTTTTGCTTTTTATATGTATATATACATAAACACTTGGAACAGGGATTTTGAAGTTTTTGAAGGGTGTCCTTTAAACCTAACACTTTGGAATATAGGCAACTCTGTCCAAGCTACAGCCCTGACCTGCTTCTTTCCACATTTTAGTAATAATATCTAAAAAGATGTTCCTACAAAACAGCATTCTGTTTAAGATGGGAAATACATGCAGTCAAATGCTACATTTCTTGTTAAAATGGTGCTACAGTATAATTATAAAAATTATGATCACATGATATTTATACATAATGTATATTTATATACCCATGTATATACACACACACATATATATAACTCTTCCATCTATGCGTTCTTACTGAGATGACATTCAGAATATCACTGGAATAACACTTGGTGAACTATCTTCTACATATGGATATAAATACAACTTCACCATAAATAAGCACAAACCTATTTGTAAAAATGTTTGTTCAAACTAGAAAATTTCCCAAACTAATCCACATCATTTTATTTGGATATTAAAAAAAAAAGATGAAAGTTGAATTATTTCACACTGAAACTGTTACTATGTATTTAATGATATGACTTCATCAGAAACATAAGCTAATTTCAATGATATGTAAGAACCCTTCCCAGGAAACATGTTAAATATTTAAAGCACAAATTGAATATTTATTTGTAGTTTCTTGAAACATTTAAGCATGTTTGGTAAACCTATTCAATTAGGTTTTTCTGAAGAAATATTCTCTCTATAATATAATTTGTAAAGGCAGGAAATTAATGTGTTTGTATTTGGTTGTAGAGGAATGACATCTTATCATCTTTACTACTTTCATGTACTTCTATGGTTCAAATGAGTGTTTTTTGTATTTTAGTACTTATAATGTGAATCATTAAAGAGATCATTTGTTAAATTTTGGTGATATATGTTTAATTTGTTTCTTTCTGGTTAAGAACACAAAAATATATATCTTTTAAATTGTCCTGTTACTTCCATAGTTATTCATTTAAATGAATCCTGTAGTATTGTTTTATATTATATTACTTTAGGTAGTATTTATAGCATTTAATTTTAATTTAGAGGTTCTTTCAGTAAACTTAAAAAGATATTTTTTGAAGCTTTTTAATGAAATAGGTTATTCAACAATTAACATGGGATTTATTCGTTTAAAGAGGAAGTTTTGAAGGTTTGCAGTATTGAGTAGAGTTCTGCAAAACTTCAGATAGTCTGTGGACAATTGAGTAAGGAGTTTACACCAACAAGCAAATGTCAAAAAAATTGCTTGTTAAACTGCAATTAATTTAATTCATTTTCTTCTTTTCCCTTTTAAAAAAAACTCATTTCAATTTATTAATTTCAACTTTAAATAAATAAAATTCCAAGAGAAGGAAAAAGAAAATGACTCTCTTTAAGAACATTTGACAAACTTTCTGTAAATGGACAGAATGTAAGTATTTTAGGCTTTGTGACCAAATGGTTTCTGTCACAATATTCAGCACCACCATGGCACTTACCAAAGCAGCCATACTTTAAGGAATGGAGGTTATGTTCCAAAAAAAAAAAACTTATTTATTAAAACAGCTGGCCAGATTTGGCCTACCAGGGTTTGCCAATTCCTGCTCTAGAGCAATGCTTCTGAAGTGTGATCCACAAGCCAGCACAGTCAGTATTCCCTGAGAGCTTCTCAGACCCAATTTCACACCTACCAAATCAGCATTTTGGGGTGTGGGTTCTAATAACCAGTGACGTAACATGCCCTCTATCATCTGAATTGCTTGTTGAAACACAGATTCCCAAGCCCAACCTCACAGATTCTGATTCATCATGTCTGGGATGGGCCTGAGTATTGTATTTCTAACAAATGCCAGGTAATTTCAATGGGATAGTCCTCTGACCATAATTTCAATGGCACTGTTCCAGAGAGCACTGAGCTTGTGTGATGTGTCTTCCTGCCCTAAATAACAGTTAGGTAACGTTTTCTTTTTAACTGAAAATAACCATTCATTCACTGATTCTTTCTTACAAATGTTAAGTATGTACCAATATAAAACTACATATTTGTTGGGAAACTACTAGGGATTCAAAGTTGAAAATCAAAGACCTCAATTTGCTAATACTACAAAAATTTGAGTAAAGGAACTCAATTTAAAAGACAAACTTTTAAAATATATATATATATCAAATAAATAGTTATTCAGCATCACCTGCAGTATTGTTAGCTTCTGTGCTAAGCACTGGGTATACATAGTTGAGCAAACATAGTCCCCAGCACTCAAGGAACTGAGAAACTACTGGAAGCATAAAATTCAACAGACATTTTCTCTACAATGTACGAAGTATCACATTTAAGTTGGCACTTATATGATGGGAACAATAGTTAATTAGCTAGAACTAGGACTCCAAACAGAAGGAAGACCATTCAGAAAGTCAGGGAGTCAAAATTAATGAACCTTAAGGGGACAGAAGTAACTTAGAAGAGTCTGGGCACAGATAGTAGTATGGGAAAGGAAAACACATATTCAGGGACTTAAAAATTTTGAGTCCTGGAGTGATCCCCAAATTAAAACCCAATGAAGGGTGTCATTAAGGAAATCACTTGATAAAATTCGTATTATGAGGAGATCTCTTTGGTAACGTGGAGAATTGATGCGAGAAGGCAAGACTCAGATAGTAGAGGGAATAAAGAGAAGGCTGATGATTTTGGATGCTGTTAAGGTAACACAATTGTCAGTTTTGGGTAACATACTGTATACCTGGTATATCATGAGGCTACAGTTAAGGGTGCCATTCTGATTTCTGGCTTCTTATCATGGCTGGCTTCTTTCAATGATTCAGAACCCAACTCAAGTGCCACCTCCTGGGTATGGCTTCCTCTGGCCATTCTGTGTACTTGTACCCCACCACAGTTACTCTCCCATGAGGAAGTCTATTTTATTATCTTCACAATGCATAGTTCAAAACAAAATAATTATTTACGTGTATTTTTTCACTTGACTTTTTTCTGTTCCTCTCCCATCTGGCATTTAATCTCATTTATTGGATGCTATTCTTTCCCCTCATCACTATAAGCATAGTGCCTAAAGAAGTGAATCTCAATTCAGATACTTGTGAGAATAATGGATGAATAAATAATGTCACCTAGGCAACCAAGTGAATGGTTTTGTAAATGACCAAAATGATTATTTCAGAAGCAAAAATCACATTTTGTGCAACGGAAAGCATGATGAGCTCGAACTGCCTAGGGACATCCAGAAGGAGAGTTCTTCTAAGCATTTGAATATATTGGTATTATGGATCTTTCAGTCATCAATGAACCCCAAAGTTTTGAAATAAGATGAGATCTTTAAGGGAAAAATGTCCATAGGGAGGAAAAGACTAAAAACGGTACCCAGGGAAAAATTGACACAAATGAATAAATAAAGGATTTGAGAAAGAATTGCTGAAGAAATAAAATGGAATCTAGTAGATCATGCAATTACAAATATATTTACAAATTTTTAAATTCTTAAGAGAGATGACAAAGTACTCAGTGCATTGGGTAATTAACCTCTAAGTTAGATAAAATTAATCATCACTTTACAAATAGGAAAAGTTAGCATCAGTGTGGGTGAAATATGTTTTTAATGTTCACATCAAATAAGATGTGTAACCAGCATTAAAAACATGCCTAACAATTTTATTTCACAATTTGGGAATAGATTTTAAACTTATCAAACAATGTTTTGTTATCTCTTGAGATTACATAAAATACTTCATGATTTTAAGGACTAATGTCATGAACCATATTTATAGATTTAATAATGTCATTTCTGCATTCCTGAAATATATCTTACAAGGGATCCATAGCAGAAACTAATAACAGGTCCCCAGTATTCCTTTTTTTCCTATTGAAGAGGGCTTTCAAAATACTGGCAGTCCAAATCCAGCCCCACCACTTGTTTTTGTGTAGCTCTTGCTTGAAAAAAATTGAAAGATGAATAATATTTCATAAAAAATTATATGAAATTAAAATGTCATTGTCTATAAGTTAAATTATGCTGAAACACAGCAACTTATATTCATTCACATGTTATTTGTGTCTGTTTTTGTGCTATAATAACATAGTTGAGTACAGTGACAGAGATTACATGGTCCCTCAAATCTTTACTCTGTCTCTTTACAGATTATTTTTTCTCATCCCTGCTCTAGAGTAATAGAAATTTAGCTGTACACCCATTCAATTAATGAAAAATTTTCCTGGGTTCTTTTGAGTTACATGTTTTCTTGTGGCAAGACTATTGATATGGAAGCAGACATTATGTGTGCGACTTCCAGCTTGTGCCTTAGAAGCAAAGAACTATGCTCTCCATCCTTTCCTTTTCCATTGGTTGGCATGACTTACAAGGTAAAGTAGTAAACTTTTGTTTGTTTAAGCCATTGTTTTTTGGTCCATGTCAAAACAGCCAGAACTATATCCTAACAATACACTGGTTATATATTTGCATTTTTAGATATTATAATACATGTGGTGTAAATTGTAAGAATTTTAAATTGTATCAAACAACAATTTGTTTCTAAGACATTTTCAAGAAAGGGTTAATTTATTTCTATATGAATATAAAGTACATATTGATGAAGAAAAACATGTTTTAAGTCATGTAAAAATAATTCACAATAAGTATGTAGTTTTTCACTGAAAATTAGACCATTTAGTAACCCATAAATTAAAATTAAACTAACAATAAGATTTCATTTCATCCATAAAAACCTAGTTCTGATGTTTTCTTCTGGGTGGAGAGTATCAATTCATGTTAAGCTCTTGGCTTCTCTCTACCCCTTTGTCTCCTCTCCTCTTTAGACGTTGATATGTATAATCTGATTGGTAATAAATTTGGATTGCATTAATCATCCTGCTATCCTATTTTTTTCTAGAGAGGGAGCTACTTGCTGACAGTCCACATTCTCACCTTTTCTAAGAAGATAGGCATCTTAAAGGGGAAGCCCCTGCCTGATGCATGTGTGTGGGGTGTATGCACACTGCAGTGGGAGGGAAGAACTGGGAGGCTGTGACTTTGGGAAGTAAATTCGTTTTATAGGAGACTGGCCTTTGACTTTGAGAATAGGCAAGGAGTAAATTTTCAGGGAAAAAGACAACATGGACTGATTAAAGTTTCTAACAGTCAAGTCAGATGGCTTCAGCTTCTGGAGTTTTATACATGGGCCTGGCATTTTGAATTTAGCTGTTTGCAAAAGTTTATACCGAATTATGGAGCAGACTTTTATAACTGTATTGCAGTTTGAATAAGCTTTACAATTCCAGACCATGCAGTATTAAGACCTTAGTGGGTGACTGCCATTAATGTTGAATTTTTCCAAAATGAGTAGATCTTCCAATATCAGGAGGCATCAATTACCTAAGCAGCTCCATCAAAGCAAAGATTCAAATATGACAAAATAGGCAGTTCAAATATTGTTTTTAAACTGAATTCAACATGTGCTATGCAGTACTGATGGAATCCTAGCTTTAAATTTTAAATTCAGATCTATTTAAGCAAACCTGACTGGATTAGTTGTTCCAATTTCCATTTTTCCATTCAGGGTCAAGGCAGTAGCCATGGGCGGAGGAGAGTGATGGGCAGGAACTCATATAATCTATGTGTAGGCATACGAGTCATTACCTATCAGAGACTCAAACGGGATCTATCTTAGCTATTAATATATGAACAGTAAGTCATTTTTTTGAGACAGATTTGTTAGACCTAAGGATTTCTATACCAAGTGAGAACAGTCACTGTGATTCTGTTCAAATTCATTTCCCAAAGTAGTTTAGATTCCATCTAATTAAATCCAATCCAAGACCAGTTTACTAATCCAGGATGCCAGAAATACAGGGTTTCAGTGTAATGAATATATTTTGAATATTCTAGAAGGGAAAGACATATACTTGAAATAAGATACACTGAATGAAACTACCACAATTGTAGATGTCTACATTTTTCTTGCAGCAACACTATTTCAATATCCCTCTCCAAGAAAGAAGGTATATGCATAATTTGATATTCCCCCATCTATGGTAAATAAATTATGCCAAAATTAATCTTTTGCAGGAAGATATTTCATCATGAGATTAAGGCCGTAGATTGGTCTCAGCTGGTACTGATTGTGATTCTGGTGAAGCAGAAGCCAGGATTTTTCTTGTCTACTTTCCATTCTGCAGATGATCTGTTTTTAATACGGTCCTACAGCAATATTAGAAACTGTGTTCTACGATCAGTTTTGTCTAAGGTCACAACTCTGGAATATGAGGATGGGATGATTCTAATATTGGTAGATGAGATCTACAGGTATGATAATCTTTTTTGTTCTGTTAACTCTGTGTACTCAATAAAGAGAAACTCACAAGAGTTTTGGAAATGTAAAACATTTACAAATGTATTTATATTTATGTAACATATGAGGCCATTATGGGAATTATGTTATTCCAGTGAGAGAAATCCAGGCTCTATGTGCTGAAAGAAGTTCTGGCCCAGTCTTGGCATCTTGCCGAGACTGAGCAGAATAAAAAAAGTCATAGCAAATATTCATTAAAAAAAAAATAGGTTAACTCACTAGGAAATTAAATCAGTTTGGGATTTTAATGTTTGAATTTTGACACTATGTACTTTAATTTTCAAGAAATTTAAATATGTGTGATTTAACATATCATTAGACATTTTATAATGAGAGGACTTAATTAGGAGCATTTTGGCATTTTTAGGACTACTCCTGGAAAATCTTTGTGTGTCTTGAAATTGGAGTATTTTTCTGCTTTTAATTACAGTACAAGATGTTTTATAGGTGGTGGTGGACCCAGTTTGGAAAGGGAAATAGAATATAGAATTAATATATGGACTTGATACTGGATGCCTTTGAGGTAAATTTAATTAAGTCATTGTTCTGTCAAATTCACTTTCTTTTGGGCCCAAAAGAAGAAGCAGCAAGTAATGAAAAAGTGGTCCTATGAGGGTACAAAACTATGTAAGTGGCTGATCTAGTCCCTTGAAATAAATACCCACATCTTTAGTTGATTGTATTCTTAAAGGTTAAGACTGGAGAGTTAAGAGAATAGAAATTGGATAATGTTTGGAGGCAGACTTTTTCCACTTCTGATTTTTCTTTGCATGTGAAGTGACATCTAATAATGAAACCCTCTTGGTATATCTCTGCTGTTTCATTTATTCTGTACCTGGGAATATGGAACCACTGATCTAATTACAGGCTAGGAAAGCAAAACTATGGTATGCATATCAGGCTCATTTTCTTTCACTTGCGAGTCATCTTCTTGTAGGGATTACAGATTCTCTTCTGTTCTGTTTTTTTGTACGTTTGTTTCTGTAGTTGTTGTTTCCCTTCCCGTGGAAAGAGAACTATTAGATATCACAACATATGGAAAAACAAGTATGGAAAAAAGTGTCTATGTTAGCAAAAGTCAAGGTTTTAAATGTTAGAGTCTCTTTCAGGAACACTGCTTCAAAAGAGACACGAGGGACAACCATCAAAGGGAAGGATGATTGGGGATGAACTGATTGATTGATAAGCTTGATTCATGATTTTTATGTAAATAATCTATGATTCAAAACTTTTATGTAAATAAATCAATGATTTTTAAGTAAATAATTACATAAGTAATTTTATGTAAGTCATGATTTTTATGGAATTTTGATATAAATAAATGTAAATAATTTTTATGTAAGCAGTTTTGTCCTGTATCTTTATCAAAAGATATTTATCTACTATTTCTTTCTCCAGAGTTATTGGGATATAATTGGCACATAACACTGTGTAAGTTTAAGGTGTACAATATAATGATTTGAGCTATATATACATCACAAAGTAACTATCACACTATGGATAGTTAATACATCCATTACCTGTCTAGTATTTCCTAAGATTATTTGATTATAATATTTTTAATCAAATTTTTACATCATGAGCTTTGACTATGAGTATGGCAATGATTTAGGTTTTATAAGAGTTGACATGGGTGATAAGATTCACTATGTAACTGTTTTTCTGTTCTGAGTAAGACGCACAACATGGTACATTACCTAGTACTATTGAGAGGAAAGAGAGCGAAGAGTATGTTTGTTAAGGAGAGACCTAGGACAAAGAGATATTTGACATATTTTAAAAGAAGATGCTCCACGAATATTATGAAATATGATCTCTTCAATCTCACTTGAAATTCTTGCTTAAAAGTGTTCAGCATGTTGGGGATTTGGTTTTGTGTTTTTGAGGTATTGTCGTTAAGTGAAAAAACAGATATCATGGTAAATGTAGGGTAAAATCAAAGGGTCCCCAAAAGAAAATACTCATATTTACATATGAGAATGCTTATACAGTATCTACTTAATTATTTATTCTTTCATTTCATTTTGTCATCTTATCCAAAAGGTAAAACATTAAAGTTTCAGAAAATGATACCTTTTTTAAACATCCTTTGTACTGAGTTGTTAAATATTTATATGCATAACATACTGAAAGGAGGGGGAATGAACATGTTCCTAAAAGTTAAGGTTTAATTTAGATTATATGATAATTGAGATAAGATATATACAGATATATCTACAATACCAGATAATGAATATCCAAACAAATAAAATGTGAATTTAAAATGGGAGATACCACTTTTGTCTTGAGAGCAGAATGACATCAGGAATTAAGAAATATTTACTGAGTGAGATACAACTTGAAAAAATATCTTCTTTTAGGATATTATCCATATATATGGTATTTCATGTGAAAAGAACCAAGAAAGACTACCTGCAGAAGTAATCTCTTTGAATGTGTCATAAATAAGTAAAAATTGCATAGAAAGAAACATATTTAGAAGGTAATCTGAAAACATGGAATGAAGACCCTTGGGATTCAGCTTAAGAATTTTTATTTAATTAGCAAGGCAATAGAGAAGCATTGATGGTTTTATTGCTGTTTTGATTATTTATCCTTTTTATTTTTACTTTATTTTATTATTGTGACAATTTAATTTTGATTGCATTCTTGTATTTCTGTTTATTTTGTTAAGATTATAAATATTGCAGTTGGGTATTGGATGATTAAATAACAAAGAAACTAGAGACAAAAACCAATTAGATTTCCTGAAAATTATCATTTTAACATACTCCAACAAGAAAATTGCGTGAGACCTTTTAGTCTGTTGCCTAATTATCTTCCTCATACTCCACTTGAAAAGATGATATCACTAAATTTATTTTGATGGCATAATTCAGGTATTTATCTTCTGGTTGAAAGTTTAAGCTTTAAGCCAAAACATATCTTTTTCTCAGTTTCTCTTCTTGAATGCACTATGCCATTTTGTTATATAAAAGAATCTTTGCACTCTAAGTAAGGTATAGTTTCAACTTAAGAAACATATTTTTCCAGTTTCAGTGTGACAAAATTAACACATAGCACTCTATAAATTTCAGATAAACGTTTATATGTTAAGTTGCATTTCATCAGTGAAGAGTTTAGATTGGCTTCTTAAAGCAGAAGCAAACAGTAATTCACTCTAATGTATATGTTTAGCTGACAGTAATTTCCCATTTCTCAATGAAAACAATTTTATTAGAGCTAAACACTAGACTGGAAACAGTAGGATTTAAGTAACACACCTCACTCATTTGTAAAGATTTCTACTTCTATTTATCTTTTCTAATTTACTTTATTTTCCTTGTTGAGAGGAAGGACACTTTTAGTAGACAATGAAAAAACAGCAGGGAGTACTCATTACATAGAAGGGTTTTCTCATTAGAGAAGTTCTCTATTATTGGTATTAAAATGTCTTTCATTATATGTTTGTCTTTGAAAATTTTATTAATAATTTGTAGAGGATCTAAAGCCCCATCTGGAATTGGACACAAAGGAATGGATAATTAGTTGGTGACCCAGAGGAGGCTTCTGCCTTTATGGAAATGGAGCAATATAGCCCAGGGAAGTGTATCAAAATTAGAATCCATTATATAACAGTTTAGGAATTTAAAAAAATGAAGGAAGGTACTGTTAAACCACAGAAGGAAATAAAATGTGTCTTCTTCAAATAAGAGGAAGGCATCATTTGTAGTCATATAGCATTATGCTAAATATATGAGGTTAAATTTAAACAAACCAAATGTGATGGCTTGAAAGAAATAAAATCCCTGATCATCTGAATTGATAGAAGTAATAATAATAACATTTATAAAACATGCAAAAAAACCCTAAGCTTAAGCATCTGTTGTATATTATCATTTACACTTACAGAAATGAATTACTGGAAAAAGTCTTTGTAAAACCAGAATCCCTTCAAACGAATTCCATCTTTTCAATTCTTGAAACAAATCTACTTTATTGAGTTTATATAGTTTAAATATGTGATGTATGAAATCCATACTACGGATACATATCCTTTTCTTTTCTTTTCTTTTTATTAATATATATATATTTTTTATTAAGGTATTATTGATATGCCCTCTTATGAAGTTCACATGAAAAAACAATGTGGTTACTACATTTACTCATATTATCAAGTCCTCAACCATACCCCAATGCAGTCACTGTCCATCAGTGTAGTAAGATGCCACACATTCACTGTTTGCCTTTTCTGTGCTACACTGTATTCCCCATGACCCCCCACACCATGTGTACTAAACATAATACCCCACAATCCCCTTCTCCCACCCTCCTGACCCGCCCTCCCACACCCTTCCCTTTGGTAACACTAGTTACTTCTTGGAGTCTCTGAGTCGGCTGCTATTTTGTTCCATCAGTTTTGCTGTGCTGCTATACTCCACAAATGAGGGAAATCATTTGGCATTTGACTTTCTCTGCCTGGCTTATTTCACTGAGCATAATATCCTCCAGCTCCATCCATGTTGTTGCAAATAGCAGGATTTGTTTCCTTGTTAAGGCTGAATAGTATTCCATTGTGCATATGTACCACCTCTTCTTTATCCATTCATCTACTGATGGACAGTTAGGTTGCTTTCATACCTTGGCTATTGTAAAAAGTGCTGCAATAAACATAGGGGTGCATATGCCTTTTTGAATCTGAGAAGTTGTGTTCTTTGGGTAGATTCCAACAAGTGGGATTCCTGGGTCAAATGGTATTTGTATTTTTAGTTTTTTGAGGAAAATCCATATTGCTTTCCACAATGGTTGAACTAGCTTACATTCCCACCAGCAATGTAGGAGGGTTCCCCTTCTTCCACATCCTTGCCAGCATTTGTTGTTCTTAGTCTTTTGGATGGTGGCCATCCTCACTGCTGTGAGGTGATATTTCATTGTAGTTTTAATTTTCATTTCCCTGATGATTAGTGATGTGGAGCATCTTTTCATGTGTCTGTTGGACATCTGAATTTCTTCTTTGGAGAACTCTCTCTTCATATCCTCTGTCCATTTTTTAATTGGGTTATTTGCTTTTTGGGTGTTGAGGAGTGTAAGTTCTTTATATATTTTGGATGTTAACCCCCTGTCGCATGAGTTCATTTTTGCCTTTGTTTCCCTTGCTCGAGGAGATGCATTCAGGAAGAAGTCACTCATGCTTATATTCAGGAGATTTTTGCCTATGTTTTCTTCTAAGAGTTTTATGGTTTCATGACTTACATTTAGGTCCTTGATCCATTTTGAGTTTACTTTTGTGTATGGGGTTAAACAATATTCCAGTTTCATTCTCTTGCAGGTAGCTGTACAGTTTTGCCCATACCAGCTGTTGAAGAGGCTGTCATTTCCCCACTGTATGTCCATGGCTCCTTTATCATATATTAATTGCCCATATATGGTTGGGTTTATATCAGGCCTCTCTAATCTGTTCCATTGGTCTATGGGTCTGTTCTTGTGCCAGTACCAAATTGTCTTGAGTACTGTGGCTTTGTAGTAGAGCTTGAAGTTGGGGACCATAATCTCCCCGGCTTTATTCTTCCTTCTCAGGATTGCTTTGGCTATTCGGGATCTTTTGTGATTCCATATGAATTTTAGAATGATTTTCTCTTGTTCATTGAAATATGCTGTTGGTATCTTGATAGGAATTGCATTAATCTGTAGATTACTTTAGGCAGGATGGCCATTTTGATAATATTAATTCTTCCCATCCATGAGCATGGGATGTGTTTCCATTTATTGGTATCTTCTTTAATTTCTCTCATGAGTGTCTTGTAGTTTTCAGAGTATAGGTCTTTCACTTCCTTCGTTAGGTTTATTCCTAGGTATTTTATTCTTTGAGATGCAACTGTGGACGGAATTGTTTTCCTGATTTCTCTCTCCGCTAGGTCAATGTTAGTGTATAGGAATGCCACAGATTTCTGGATATTAATTTTGTATCCCGCAACTTTGCTGAATTCAGATATTAGATCTAGTAGTTTTGGAGTGGATTCTTTAGGGTTTTTTATGTATAATATCATGTCATCTGCAAACAGGGACAGTTTAACTTCTTCCTTGCCATTCTGGATACCTTTTATTTCTTGTGTTGTCTGACTGTGGTGGCTAGGACCTCCAGTACTATGTTGAATAGTAGTGGGGAGAGTGGGCATCCTTGTCTTGTTGCCAATCGTAAAGGAAAAACTTTCAGCTTCTCACTGTTAAGTATAATGTTGAGTGTGGGTTTGTCATATATGGCCTTTATTATGTTGAGGTACTTGCCCTCTATACCCATTTTCTTGAGAGTTTTTATCATGAATGAGTGTTGAATTTTGTCAAATGCTTTCTCAGGATCTATGGAGATGATCATGTGGTTTTTGTCCTTCTTTTTGTTGATGTGGTGGATGGTGCTGATGGATTTTCAATTGTTGTACCATCCTTGCATCCCTGTAATAAATCCTACTTGATCATGGTGTATGATCCCTTTGATGTATTTTTTAATTCGTTTTGCTAATATTTTGTTGAGTAACTTTGCATCTATGTTCATCAGGGATATTAGTCTGTAGTTTTCTTTTTTTCTGGGTGTCTTTGCCCGGTTTTGGTATTAGAGTGATGCTGGCCTCATAGAATGAGTTTGGAAGTATTCCCTGTTCTTCTACTCCTTGGAAAACTTTAAGGAGGATGGGTATTAGGTCTTCCCTAAATGTTTGATAAAATTCCGCGCTGAAGCCATCCAGATGAGGTGTTTTGTTCTTAGGTAGGTTTTTGATTACCAGTTCAACTTCACTGCTGGTAATTGGTCTGTTCAGATTTTCTGTTTCTTTCTGGGTCAGCCTTGGAAGGTTGTATTTTCCTAGTAAGTTGTCCTTTTCTTCTAGGTTATCCAGTTTGTTAGCATACAATTTTTCATAGTATTGTCTCATAATTCTTTGTATTTCTGTGATGTCTGTAGTGATTTTTCCTTTCTCATTGCTGAGTCTGTTTATTTGAGTAGACTTTCTTTTTTTCTTTATAATTCTGGCTAGGGGTTTATCTATCATGTTTATTTTCTCAAAGAACCAGCTCTTGCTTTCATTGATCCTTTCCATTGTTTTATTCTTCTCAATTTTATTTATTTCTGCTCTAATCTTTATTATGTCCCTCCTTCTACTGACTTTGGGTCTCATTTGTTGTCCTTTTTCTAGTTTCGTTAACTGTAAGTTCAGACTGTTCATATAGGATTGTTCTTTCCTGAGGTAGGCCTGTATTGCAATATACTTTCCTCTTAGCAAGGCCTTCTCTGCATCCCACAAATTTTGCAGTGTTGAATTATTGTTGTCATTTGTCTCCATATATTGCTTGATCTCTGTTTTTATATGGTCATTGATATATTGATTATTTAGGAGCATGTTGTGAAGCCTCCACGTGTTTGTGGGATTTTTCATTTTCTTTGCATAATTCATTTCTAGTTTCATACCTTTGTGGTCTGAGAAACTGGTTGGTACAGTTTCAATCTTTTTGAATTTACCAAGGCTCTTTTTGTGGCCTAGGATCTGATCTATTCATGAAAATGTTCCTTGTGCACTTGAGAACAATGTGTATTCTGCTGCTTTTGGGTGTAGAGTTCTGTAGATGTCTGTTCGGTCCATCTGTTCTAGTGTGTTGTTCAGTGCCTCTGTCTCTTTATTTTCTGTCTGGTTGATCTGTCCTTTGGAGTGTGTGGTGTGTTGAAGTCTCCTAGAATGACTGCATTGCATCCTGTTTCCCCCTTTAATTCAGTTAGTATTTGTTTTGTATATGTAGGTGCTCCTGTGTTGGTCGCATAGATATTTATAATGGTTATATCTTCTTGTTGGATTGACCCTTTTATCATTATGTAATGTCCTTCTTTGTCTCTTGTGACTTTCTTTGTTTTGGAGTCTATTTTGTCTGATATAAGTACTGCAACTCCTGCTTTTTTCTCCCTTTTTGTTGCATGAAATGTCTTTTTTCATCCCTTCACTTTTAGTCTGTGTATGTCTTTCGGTTTAAAGTGAGTCTCTTGTAGGTAACATATTGATGGGTCTTGTTTTTGTATCCATTCAGTGACTCTATGTCTTTTGATTGGTGCATTCAGTGCATTTACATTTAGGGTGATTATGGATACATATGTCCTTATTGGCATTGTAGGCTTTAGATTTGTGGTTACCAAAGGTTCAAGGTTAACTTCACTAATATGTAAGAGTCTAACTTAACTCACTTAATATGCTTTACAAACACAGTTTAAAGGTTTTCTTTTTTTTCCCTCCATTTTCTTCCTCTTCAATTCTTTATATATTAGATATCATTTTCTGTACTCTTTTTCTATCCCTTGATTGACTTTGTGAACAGTTAATTTAATTTTGCATTTTCTTAGTAATTACCTGTTCTACTTTCTTTACTGTGGTTTTCTTACCACTGGTAACAGCTATTAAACTGTAGGAACACTTCCATCTATAGCAGTCCCTCCAAAATACACTGTAGAGACCATTTGTGGGAGGTAAATTCTCTCAGCTTTTGCTTATCTGGTAATTGTTTAATCCCTCCTTCAAATTTAAATATTAATCTTGCCAGATAAGGTATTCTTGGATCAAGGCCCTTCTGCTTAATTGCATTAAGTACACTATGCCACTCCCTTCTGGCCTTTAAGGTTTCTGCTGAGAAGTCTGATGATAGCCTGAATGACTTTCCTTTGTATGTGATCTTATTTCTCTCTCTGGATGCTTTTAATAGTCTGTCCTTATCCTTGATTTTTGCCATTTTAATTACTATATGTCTTGGTGTTGTCTTCCTTGGGTTCCTTGTGTTGGCAGATCTGTGCACCTCCATGGCCTGAGAGACTGTCTCCTTTCCCAGACTGTGGAAGTTTTCAGCTATCACCTCCTCAAAGACACTTTCTATCCCTTTTTCTCTCTCT
Source organism: Smutsia gigantea (assembly GCA_032199065.1). Taxonomy (NCBI): domain Eukaryota; kingdom Metazoa; phylum Chordata; class Mammalia; order Pholidota; family Manidae; genus Smutsia; species Smutsia gigantea. Next base: position 15,955 of record JAVSCE010022498.1, on the reverse strand, counting down.
TCTTCTTCTGGTACCCCTATAATGCATATATTGTTACATTTGGACTGGTCACACAGTTCTCTCAATATTCTTTCATTCTTAGAGATCATTTTTTCTCTCTGTGCCTCAGCTTCTTGGTATTCTTCTCTCGTTTCTATTTCATTTATCATCTCCTCCACCATATCCAATCTGCTTTTAATACCATCCATTGTGCTCTTCAATGATGGGAACTCTGACCAGAGTTCATTCCTGAGTTCTTGAATATCTTTCTGTATATCCATGAGCATGTTCATGATTTTTATTTTGAACTCTGTTTCAGGGAGAGTCATGAGGTCCATATCATTTAAATCTTTCTCAGGAGTTGTATTAATAATTTTACTCTGGCCCAGGTTTCTTTGGCATTTCATATTTGTGTATGGTGCCTGCTAGTGCCCAGAAACTCTGCTCTCTGGAGCTGCTCAGCCCCTGCAGCCATGTCAGGGGTTGCAGGGTTGTGGTACTGGTGCCTGAGGGGAGGAAAGGGCTGTTTCCTGCTTCCTGGCTGCTATGCCTGTCTCCACTGCCTTTCCCAGTTTGCACACCCGGTGGGGCTGGCCAGATGAAAGGCGCAGTAGGCTACCTATCATGGAAGGGGTTTTTGGAGCTGTGTAGGCAGCCAGGGAGCTGGAGCACCTGAAGATCGTGAAAGCTCCCAACCTGCTAGGCAGAATGCACCCAGGCAATTTTGTCTACCTGTCCTTTCTCCTGAGGAGTAAGCTCTGTGCAATCCTTGCCCCTTTAGCAGCCCTCTTGCTAAGGGCTTCTTTGTTAGGAAGTCTCTCAGACTGCCCACCTTTCTTTTGTCCCAGAGCAGCTTGATATAGATCCCTGCTTTCCACAGGCAGCTGGAATCTTAGTCTCTCCAGGAATTCTGCCTGTCTTAGCTTTCCAATCCCCTAATTATGAGAGTATCATGCAAGCACCATGAAATGTAGATTTGTGCTCCCAGAGCAGATCTCCGGAGTTAGGTGTTCAGCAGTCCCAGTTCTCCACTCCCTCCCTGCCCCATTCCTCTTCCTTCCACCAGTGAGCTGGGGTGAGGGAAGGGCTTGGATCCTGCCCGGCCACAGCTTTAGTATGTTACCCTGTTCCATGAGGTCTGCTCTTGTCTCCATGTGTATGCAGTTTGTTGCAGTCTTCTTTCCTGTTGCTCTTTCAAGGGTAGTTGTATTAGTTATATTTTCGTATTATATGCAGTTTTAGGAGGAAGTCTCTGTCTCTCCTCTCACGCCGCCATCTTTAATCTTTTCTTTCCTTTCCCATTTCATTTAGTTTTTCTTTCATTTCTTTCCCATTTATCACTTTAAACACAAAAAATGAGGAATGTCTTTATGAGAGAGTAACTTTTAAAGTTACACAAGTCTAGCATCTTTAGATAAATAGCTTTGTGGCAAATATTTGATTGCATACTTCACCATTACCATATGTGAATTTCTCCTCACAGTTGATAATAATAAAATTCTTTAAATTTCTGAGGCCAAAAAAATTGGAAATTGTGTTGAACTTTTCTCTTTTCTTATATCACTGTCCCCCAACCAATTCCTGTCACCCATATCCATTAGGGTATCCTCTTGTTATTACTTAAAAATATATACAGAATTCAATTATTTCTCTCACTTTCATAAGTCATCTTCATCTCTCACTTAGATTAAAACAATGAATTCTTAAATGGTGTCCTTGATTCTTCCCTCCCTTTATTACAGTATATTTTTCACACACAGGCCAGATTTTTCAGTCACTCCATTGTTTTTCTGGTCAAAACTTTGCAATAGCTTCTATTTCACTCCTAGTAAAGCCAAAGTTCTTCCTATTACTACCTGGTCTTCCATTTGCCATCTCCTTCCCACAAGTATGTCCACTCTTCTGCTGTCTCCTTCACTCTTAATAAGAAAGTTAATTTTTTATTTGTATGTATCAGATAACATGACTTCAAAATTTATAAAACAAAATATAACAGAACTAAAAGGAAGAAAAAATCCCCACTCATGGACAATTTTTTCTTTTTTTAGGATCCCTGCAGGACCATTTTAAGTTGGAATTGTAAAGGGCCCCAAGAAATAAATACCTGATTTGCTTCTATTTTATTTACTTCTTTTTATTAAGGTATCATTGATATACAATCCTATAAAGGTTTCACATGAGCAACACTGTGGTTATTACATTCACCCATATTATCAAGTCCCTAACCACACACCCCATTACAGTCACTGTCCATCAGCAGAGTAAGATGCCATAGATTCACTAATTGTCTTCTCTGTGCTACACTGCCTTCCCTGTGACCACCTACATCATGCATGCTAATCATAATGCCCCCTAATCCCCTTCTCCCTCCCTACTAACCCACCCTCCTCATCCCTTCATTTTGAAAACCACTAGTCCCTTCTTGGAGTCTGTGAGTCTGTTGCTGTTTTGTTCCTTCAGTTTTTGCATTGTTGTTATACTCTACAAATGAGGGAAATGATTTGGTACTTGTCTTTCTCCACTTGGCTTATTTCACTGAGCATAATACCCTCTAGCTCTATCCATGTTGTGGCAAATGGTAGGATTTGTTTTCTTCTTATTGCTGAATAGTATTCCATTGTGTTTATGTACCACATCTTCTATATCCATTCATCTACTGATGGACACTTAAGTTGCTTCTGTATCTTCACTATTGTAAATAGTTCTGTGATAAACATAGGGGTACATATGTCGTTTTGAATCTGTGATCTTGTTTTCTTCACATAAATTCCTAGGAATGGAATTCCTGGGTCAAATGGTATTTCTGTTTTTAGTTTTTTGAGGAACCTCCATACTGCTTTCCACAATGGTTGAACTAGTTTACATTCCCACCAGCAGTGTAGGAGGGTTCCCCTTTCTCCACATCCTCACCAGCATTGTCGTTGTTTGTCTTTTGGATGTTGGCCATCCTAACTGGTGTGAGGTGATATCTTATTGTGGTTTTAACTTACATTTCCCTGATGATTAGTGATGTGGAGCATATTTTCATGTGCCTGCTGGCCATCCAAATTTCTTCTTTGGAGAGTGTCTGTTCAGATCCTCTGCTCATTTTTCAATCAGATTTTTTGCTTTCTGGGGGTTGAGGCATGTGAATTCTTTATATATTTTGGGAGTTAATTCCTTATCAGATATGTCATTTATGAATATATTCTCCCATATTGTACAATGACGTTTTGTTCTGCTGATGGTACCCTTTGCTGTACAGAAGCTTTTTAGTTTGATGTAGTCCCATTTGTTCATTTTTGCTTTTGTTTCCCTAGCCTGATGTGTTGAGGAAATAATTGCTCATGTTTATATTTGAGAGATTTTTTCCTATGTTTTCTTCTAAGAGTTTTATGGTTTCATGACTTTACATTCAGGTCTTTGATCCATTTTGAGTTTACTTTTGTGTATGGAGTCAGAGAATAACATTCTCTTACATATAGCTGTCTAGTTTTGCCAACACCAGTTGTTGAAGAGGCTGTCGTTTCTCCATCTTATGTTCATGGCTCCTTTATCATATATTAATTGGCCATATATCTTTGGGTTTATATCAGGGCTCTCTATTCTGTTCCACTGATCTATGGGTCTGTTCTTATTCCAGTACCAAGTTGTTCTGATTAGTGTGGCTTTATAGTAGAGCTTCAAGTTTGGGGGTGTAATCACCCCAGCCTTTTTCTTCCTTCTCAGAATTGCTTTGGCTATTCAGGGTCTTTTGTGGTTCCATAGGAATTTTAGAACTATTTGTTCTAATTCACTGAAGAATGCTGTTGGTATTTTGATAGGAATTGCATTGAATCTGTAGATTGCTTTAGGCAGGATGGTCATTTTGACAGTATTAATTCTCCCTATCCATGAGCACAGGATGTATTTCCATCTGAGGGAAGTGTCTTCTTTAATTTCTTTCATGAGTGTCTTGTAGGTTTCAAGGTATAGGTCTTTCACCTCCTTGGTTTGTAAAACTCCTAGGTATATTATTGTTTTTGATGCAGTTGAAAATGGAATAGTTTTCCTGATCTCTCTTACTCCTAGTTCATCATTAGTATATAGAAATGCAACAGATTTCTATGTACTAATTTTGTATCCTGCAACTTTGCTGAATTCAGTTATTATTTCTAGTAATTTTGGGGTGGATTCTTTAGGATTTGTTTATGTACAACATCATGTCATCTGCAAACAGTGACAGTTTCACTTCTTCCTTATCAGTCTGGATGCCTTTTATTTCCTTGTGTTGTCTGAAACCATGGCTAGGACCTCCAATACTATGTTGAATAAAGTGGGGAGAGTCGGCATCCTTGTCTTGTTCCCAATCTTGGAGGAAAAGCTTTCCGCTTTTCACTGTTAAATATGATATTGTTTGTGGGTTTATTGTATATGGCCTTTATTATGTTGAGGTACTTGCCCTCTAAACCCATTTTGTTGAGTTTTTATCATGAACAGAGGTTGAATTTTTTCAAATGCTTTTTCAGCATCTATGGAGATGATCATGTGGTTTTTGTCCTTCATTTTTTGATGTGATATATGATATTGATGGATTTTCAACTATTGTATCATCCTTGCATACCTGCAATAAATTGCACTTGATCATGATGGATGATCTTTTTGAAGCATCTATATTCATGAGGGATATTGGTCTGTAATTTACTTTTTTTGAGGTGTCTGTGCCTGGTTTTGGTATTGGAGTGATGCTGGCCTCATAGAATGAGTGAAGAAGTAAAGTATTTCCTCCTCTCCTACTTTTTAGATAACTTTAAGGAGGATGGGGATTAGGGCTCCTCCAAATGTTTTATAAAATTCAGCAGTGAAACAACCTGATTCAGGAGTTTTGTTCTTAGGTAGTTTTTTGATTACTGATTCAATTTCATTGCTGGTAATTGGTCTATTAAGATTTTCTGTTTCTTCATGGATCAGCCTTGGAAGGTTGTATTTTTCTAGAAAGTTGTCTATTTCTTCTAGGTTATCCAGTTTGTTAAGATGTAACTTTTCATAGTATTCTCTCATAATTCTTTTTATTCTGTGGTGTCTGTAGTGATTTTTTCCTTTCTCATTTCTGATTCTGTTTTTGTGTGTACACCCTCTTTTTTTCTTGATAAGTCTGGCTAGATGTTTATCTATTTTGTTTTTTTCTCAGGGACGAGCTTCTGGTTTCATTGATTATTCATATTGTTTTATTCTCCATTTTATTTATTTCTTCTCTAATCTTTATTATGTCCCTCTTTCTACTGATTTGGGCCTCGTTTGTTCTTCCTTTCCTAGTTTTATTTAGAGTTGAGACTGTTCATTTGGGATGGTTATTCTTTCTTATGGTAAACTGTATTGAAATATACTTTGCTCTTAGAACAGCCTTCGTTCTGTCCCACAGATTTTGGGGTGTTGAGTTGTTGTTTTCATTTGTCTCCATATATTGCTTGAACTCTGCTTTAATTTGGTCATTGATCCATTGATTATTTAGAAACATGTGTTTAAGCCTCTATGTGTTTGTGGGCTTTTTTGTTTTCTTTGCATAAATTATTTCTAGTTTTTATACCTTTGTAATCTGAGAAGCTGGTTGGTACAAGTTCAATCTTTCTGAATTTACTGAAGCTCTTTTTGTGGCTTAGTATGTAATCTATTCTGGAAAATGTCCCATATGCATTTGAGAAGAATGTGTATCCTGCTACTTTTGGTGGAGTGTTCTGTAGATGTCTATTAGGTCCTACTGTTCTAATGTGTTGTTTCAGTGCCTTTGTCTCCTTACTTATTTTCTGTCTTGTTGATCTGTCTTTTGGAGTTAGTGGTGTGTTGAAGTCTCCTAAAATGAATGCATTGTATTCTATTCCCCCTTTAATTCTGTTAGTATTTGTTTCACATATGTAGGTGCTCCTATATTGGGTGCACAGATTTTTATAATGGTTCTGTTCTCTTGGTGGACTGATCCCTTTATTATTATTCAATGTCCTTCTTTGTCTCTTACTTTCTTTGTTTTAAAGTCTATTTTGTTTGATACATGTACTGCAATTCCTTATTATTTCTCCCTATTGGTTGCATGAAATATCTTTATCCATCTTTCACTTTTAGTCTGTATATGTCTTTGGGTTTGAAGAAAGTCTCTTATAGGCAGCATATAGGTGCATTTTCTTTTTTTTATCCATTCTGTAACTCTATGTCTTTTGATTGGTGCATTCAGGCTATTTACATTTAGGGTGATTATCATCAGATATGTACTTATTGCCATTGTAGGTTGTAGGCTTTTGATTCATGGTTATCCAAGGTTCAAGGGTAGCTTTTTTAGTATCTACCAGTCTAGCTTAACTCACTTGTTATTTCAAGCAAATCTACAGTTTCTTTTTTTCTCCATTCTTTTTCTTCCTCCTCCACTCTTTATATATTAGGTGTCATATTCTGTACTTTTTGTGTATCTTTTGACTGACTTTGTGAGTAGTTGATTTAATTTTGCATTTGCTTAGTAATTAATTGGCCTACTTCCCTTATTTTGGTTTTATTTTCTCTGGTAACAGCTATTTAGCCTTAAGAGCACTTCCGTCTAGAGCAGAATCTTTAAAATGCCCTGTAGAGATTGTTTGTGGGAGGTAAATTCCCTCAACTTTTGCTTATCTGGAAATTGTTTAATTTGTGCTTCATATTTAAATGATACTCTTGCCAGGTAGAGTATTCTTGGTTGGAGGCTCTTCTGTTTCATTGCATTCAATATATCATGACCCTCCCTTCTGGCCTGTAAAGTTTCTGCTAAAAGTCTGATGATAGCCTGATGGGTTTTCCTTTGTCCATGATCTTTTATTATCTCCCTGGCTCCTTTTAATACTCTGTCCTTTCCTTGATCTTTGCCATTTTAATTACTATATGTCCTGATGTTGTCTTCCTTGGTTCCCTTTTGTTGGGAAATCTGTGCAGTACCTTGCCTGAGAATCTGTCTCCTTCCCCAGAGTGTGGAAGTTTTCAGCAATTATTTCCTCTAAGAGACTTTCTATCCCTTTTTGTCTTCTTCTGGTAACCCTTTGATGAGAATATTTTTCCTTTTTGATTGGTCATACTGTTCTCTTAATATTATTTCATTTTTAGAGATCCTTTCTTCTCCCTGTGCCTCAGCCACTTTGTATTCCTTTTCTCTAATTTCTGTTTCATTTACTGTCTCCCCTACCTCATCTAATCTGCTTTTAAATCCTTCCATTGGATGTTTCATTTCACATACTGTATTTTTCAAAGTTTCTATCTCTTTCTTGACATCCTCCCTGAGGTCTTGAATATTTTTCTATAGGTCTGTGAGCTAGTCTATGATCTTTATTTTGAAATATTTATCGGGAAGATTAGTGATTTCAGTTTTACTTAGCCCTCTTTCTAATGTTTGAGGGATTTTGTTTTATACCAGCTTCTTTTGCTGTTTCATATTCCTAATGATTACAATGGAATAGTAACTTTATAATAATAATAACATTGTGCATGTTGTGCCCTCTAGTGTCCAGAAGCTCTACTTTCTGGAGTTGCCCAGCTCCTGAAGCAATGGAAGGGGTTGCAGTCACATGGCACCAGTACCTGCTAGCAGGAAAGAGGTCTTTCCTTCTTCCTGGCCACAGTGCCTGCCTCCACTGCTAGGGCCAGTTGGCCAAGCATCCAGGGAGGATCCTCTATGCTATGCCCTTGTAGCTGCCATAGGCAGGGCTGCCCTCTGGGTGGCTAGCACAGTGGTGGGGGTAGCATGTTTTTGAACAGATTCCATTGGGGAAGTAGGAGTGGAATGTTGCTTATCACAGCTGGGGCCTCAGTGTGCATCTCCAGCCAGGAGGTTGGAGCCTCTAAAGCTCCTGAAAGTTCCCAATCTGCTTGGCTGAGTGTGCTGGGATGATTTTGTCCACCTTTCCTTTCTCATGAGCAGCAAGCTCTGTGTAATTCTTGACCCTTTAACAGCCCTCTCACTGTTGAGAAGTCTTTCAAAGTGCTCACCTTTCTTCTGTCCTGGAGCTGCCAATTGTGGGTTTCTGTTCTCCACAAGCAGCTGGAATCTCAGTCTCTCTGAGTGTTCCACCTGTCTTTCCTTTTCAACCCCTCTAATCTCCAGAGCACCGTGTAATGTGAGTTTGTGCTCCCAGAGCAAATCTCCAGGGGTGGGTGTTCAGCCTCCCCACTGTTTCTCTTCCTTCCACCTGTGAGCTGGTATGGGGGGACAGCTTGGGTCCTGCCAGTTCCTGGCTTTGCTACTTTACCCTTTTCTGTGAGGTCTCTTTTCCCCTGATGTAGGCAGTCTGTTGCAGTCTGCTTTTGGGTCACTCTTTCAGGATTAGTTGTATTTGCTGTATTTTCATATTATATGTTGTTTTTGGAGGAGGTTTCTTCCTCACTTCTCATGCTGTCATCTTTTTTAATCTCCCATGTTTGGACATTTTAGTACACCTTTCTTAGTGCCTGGTAAAAGAGGTAGACAAAAAAAACCTCAGTTATAATATAAAAAAAGTTTGAATACATTTATTTAATCAGTTTGACCTAATTGACATATATAGAACATTAGATCAAACGGCTGCAGAGGACATATTTTTTTTAAATATGCAAGGAATGTTTAACCAAAGAAACCTGAGTTTGCAACATAAAATAAGTCATGACACATTTAAAAGCAATTATGTCCTCTTGTGATAGTGAAACCAACATAGGAATAAGTACCAAAAGATAACTAAAAAATTCTGAATATTTGCAAATTAAACAGCTAACAGAAATTTTGAAAGAGTCAAAAAGAAATACATTTAAAATCAATAATGTTTTTTTATTGAACAAATAAAAATATGCCAAATCTTAAATATTGGGATGTAACTACAGAAGTTATTTACAGCTTATAGCTTCAAATGCATAGATTAGAAAGGACAAAATCTAAAAACCAATGACCAAAACTGAGATAGATCTCAGGACGCTAGAGAAAGACAATCAAAAGCAAAGAAAGCAGATGAAAGAAGACAACATGTAAGAGCAGAAACTGATGAAATATAAAACACATGTCCAAAAGAAAAAAAAAATCACAAAGCCAACATTTTGTTAACATTAATAAATAGAGAAAACTTTAGAAGAATCAAAGGGGAAAGTAAAAAGAAAAGGAAAAGAAATTACCAAATAAAAAGAAAAAGAGGATATCAGAATTTGTAGATATTTAATAGACAAGGTTTTACACATATATTTGTTTATAAATTTGAAAATTCATTAAGATAAATGGGGGAATTCTTTGAAAAACACAACTTTTCAAAACTGACATAAGGGAAACAGGAAATTTGAATCATTCTATGCCAATTAAAAACCCAGATATATTACTTTAAAAAGTCCTATTAAAAGCCACAGAAACTTTCCTTTATAAATTCTTCTAAAAATTTTAGGAGGAAAGATTATCAATCTTAAACAAACTCTAGCAGTAAATAGAAAAGAAGAAACACTTTCCAGTGTGTTTTGTAAGGCTTACTGAAGACTGATAGCAAACATTGAAAGGAAAATTACTGGGCAATAACTCTCATTAATCTAATGAAAACACACTTAAAAAGGAAATATTAACAAATCACAGGCAAGGTTGTGTAAAAAGAAAAATCCATTATGACACAGAGGAATATATTTCAGGAGTGTAAAATGGTTTAACATTTGAAAATCAATCAATGCTGTTTAGTACATTTGCAAAATAAATGCATTACAATGTTATCTACTAAATGCAGAATAATAGACAAGTAGTGATTCTATAGCATCTTACTATGCTGATGGACAGTGACTGTAATGGGGTATGTGGTGGGGACTTGATAATGGGGGAATCTAGTAAGCACAATGTTGCTAATGTAATTGTATATTAATGATATCAAAATTAAAAAAATAAATAAGTAAAAATAAACAATGACAAAATAATTATGAGCACGTATAAGGATCATTAAACAGCTATAAAATTAAAAAATAAATAAATAAATGCAGAATAATATTTCATAACATCAATGCTGATTCATGAAAGACACAAATAAATCCTCTCATCAAACTAGGAATAGAAGGAAACTTCCTTAATCTGATAAAATGTATCTACCAAAAAGGAAAGACATAGGGAAGGATAGGAACTATCTACCTCATACTCGATGAAATATTAAATGCTCTCACCCTGAATTTGGAAACAAGAATATTCACTTTTATTAAGTTTAATCACTGTTTTTTGAATGTATATGTATCAAGATTGGAAGTCAAAAAAATGAATTATTTGTTGATGATATGATTGTATATTTAGAAGAGTCAATTTATAAACTTAGGATTCATATATAGATATAGTAAGGACACTGAATGCAAGGTCAATATATAAAAATCAATTTTATGAAAAATCTGTAAGCAATAAAAGTTTAAAAATAGATATTTAAAATCATGCTATTTATTCAAAAGCAAAAACAAAATCTTTGGAATGATTATAAGAAAAAATGTTATTCTTTCAGACGTCGCCCATCTAAATTCCATGCCTCCTTAAATTCACTTTCTCAGTAGTCCTAAATTGACTAAACCACTGATAATTGAAGCCCACACCCGCTAATATTCTGGCTCTCCCTTTTCTTCTCTTCACTTATGCTTTATGTTTTTTTTTCCTACAGAAATTTCTTATTTTATATATTTTTATTGTCTGTCCCTTCCCCTAAGAATGTAAGCTCCATGAAATAAAGTTCTTGGGCTGTTTTGTTCATTGATATGTTGCAAACTCAACACTGCTTGGTACATAGTAGAAATTCGTCAGGTATTTGTTGAGCAAATGAGTAAAATCAATATAATTTTGTACCCACTAGATTGAAAAAAATGAAATAAATCAAGTCTAGCAATATAAAACATTGGTGAGGATCTGGAGCAACAGGAGCGCTTGTCTGCTGTTGGAAGCACAACTGATTTTGAAAACAATTTGTTACTAACCAGCAAAATCATCAGTGCATGCCTGATAACAAAATCATTTTACCGCTAGCTACATGCTCTTGAGAAACTCTTCAAATGTATAGCAGAGGATACATAACATAATATTTACTCAAGCATTGTGATAATAACAAACAAGGAGCCAAACAAAATGTTTATTAATAATAGAATAGATAGATATGAGCTGTGCTATTCAGACAGTGGGATACTATACCACAGTGAAACAAATGTGCCATATAGCATCCTGAATTAATCTCAACATATAACATACAAAGAAATAATTTAGCTCAACACAGACAAAACCCATCCTTTTTTTTCTTTTTTTGAGAGGTATATGTGTGGGTAGTAAAAATTGTGAAGAAATGTAAGGAGAAATTAGCCCTCAACTTGGTGCAGAGAGAGCAGGGTAAAGACACAGAGACTATCTGGGGATTCACTGAATATTTTCCCTTTTTCTCCCAGGTGAGAGTGGGCTATAATTCTAATGTTTCAGAAAACCCCTTTATATCCTTTTATCCTTCTGCTCAATGAAATATGTTTTGACTAATAAAACCTATTGAACTATGGTCCATGTACTCTCATGTCCCTTGTCTACCACCTCCATAAAATATAACTAACTGAATGATCCAGGACTTCAGGGGATGGCAGACTATGTAAAGGAACATTGTTTTCTTGGCACATATATGTGGGCAGTTTTTTTGTGTTGACTTGTTTAGGAAGTACTTAAGAGAGGGTGAAATAATGAGATCCCTAAATGGGGCTTATGGGTCCTGAGAGTCTTTCAATTTTGGCCTGAGTTGTAGATAGGTGGTTTAACATTTAATAACTATGTTTAAATTGTGCCTATTCTTTTACCAATATTTATCCACATGCATTCTGTAATTTTCAATAAAAATTGAAACAATTATAGAGGATTTTATCTATCCATACATTTATGTATGTCACATCAGATTTTTTTTAATTTTATACAATGTATAGTGTTTTCAATCATTTACCATGACTAAATATACAATTAAGTAAAAATATAAAATGCTATTTATTAAACATTTTATGTGGGCTAGGCTAAGTTAAATTCCAAAGTCCCACATGAATCAATGCACTTTTATCTTTCTAATATTAGCAGCTCTATCTCTCATTTACTTGTCTGGCTGTGAAAATGCTAGATAAGAAAAAGAAAATAGTATAATGAGATCATTACAGGTTGAACATGGCTTTATCTTTTTTTTAAAGGGCAGACAAAATATTAAAAGAAAAGTACATTAAAGCACTTAGTATAAAACAGTTTCATTCATTTTTAATAGTATGCTCTTATAGTCTTTTTGGAAATTACTATAAGAATATTAACAGTTCTTAAAATATTTAAAGGAAAACAGTTTTGGGGAATTAAAACTGTGATTTCTACTCTTTTGTTTGTGAGAAGTCAATTGTTTTTTTTATTATTTTTTTGTTGTTTTTCTCCTGTTATTTTTTTTTATTGGAGAATTTAATTTGCCATTATATCACTTGGTTTTCACCTGATATAAAGCATCTATGTATTTTCTGCTTTTGTTCTTTCTTTGCTATCCAGAGAAAACAGTATATTTTTCACCAAAAATATCAAATATAGGTACAAGTATTTGTGCTGAAATCACATCCAAGTACTAATTTTGCACTGTTTTATCTCCAAACAGATTTTATCTTCAACGTCAGATTTCTAGTGTATTTTATTTATATGATTATCAAAATGAAAATATTAAATCAAAACTTTCCCGTTTCTCTGAAAGATACCTAGAGATACTGCTCGAGGTCTGGAATCCATAGCGTTGCATCAGAACAGGAAGTGAATTTGGGAATTGGCTGTATGCATGATGGGAATGAACAGTGAGGGAAGCAGACATTATCAACAGCGTGAAGCTTCTACCTTTCCCATCCTAATTATTCTGCCAGCACTCTCTATTGATCAAGTCCGATACATACAGACATGGGTATCTGGAATGAAATCTGCTGGGGTCAGCCTCCTTGCACAGGAACACCGCAGGGAAAGGGGGGAAGAAAGGATTCAGGTGAGGCAGAAACTTCAAAATAAGAAAAGCCTATTACAGAAAAATTGATTGGGCTTCACTTGAGTAACAGTAAACCATAGGAATATCATGGCACCGCTCCCAGATGCAAGCACACTGTGTGGCCTTAAGCATACAGAGTTCTCAAAAGAGCTTAGATGCGCTAGAAGAGCATAAAACCCTTACAAGAGTGACAAATTATTGAGTCTTCCTCTTCTAATGGATATATGGTACCTTTGCGGACAAGGGAGACCGCATCTCTGGGAGCCAATTCTATTACTTTATATTTTGTGTAACCATCCTTACAGAATTTCAAAACTTTGCCAATGAATTTTTATCTTCTTAAAGCATACATTTTTATATTTTTCTGTCCACTGCATACCAATCCTTCTGTGATAACCACATACTTGTTTTTAAGGGAGTAGACACTCCCTTTCCAAATGTATGCTGTTTTTCACAGTTCCATTCTTTTTTACTATTGATACTAATTCAAGGGCACATAATTTCTCTATCCCATTTGCTGTACTGTGTCTTGTTCTAATACATTTAAATATATTTCTTTAAGGTCTATTGTTTTCAATTATTGAATTGTTTAATATGCCTGGACTTCCAATACTTTGTGTCTTTCATTTTTGACAGCTTAAATTTTATAAATGTTTTCTCTGCAGTTTTTAGAAACTATGTGTATATGGAAAGGATAATAGTCTTCATTCATTTCCTTAGCTAATTTTAATCGGTTTCTGCACTTTCTCATGTATAATGAGGTATAATTTTATTGACCATTTCTGTCATACTACCAGGCAGTCTAGGCTGACATAGTGTTTCTTTACAAAATATTAAAGTAGCATTTGATGCCTATTTATGATGTTCTTAATTTAAAAAAATTCTTTCATTCTGCCACTTTCAAGATATTCAGTGCTGTATTTATGGTTCACTTTTACTCTTTGCATGGTAATGGTATACGTTGAACCTTCTGTTATACACTCTTAGTCATCTTGCCCTGGTGGGAAGATAAGTCTGAAGACCTCAAATTTTAATCTAAACATAGAAAAACTTCTATTCATTAGTGTCTAATGGTCTTAGCAGCTTCCCATTCCAATATTCTCATCTCTCCTTTAAATGAAAGAAAATGTCTCCTCGTCACTGATTGTGCTGGCCCATTCACCTTTTCCCAGATGAAAGATCCTACATAAGTTCATTCAAACAGATTTTAAAAGTCTGATAGAATCAACTGTTGCCCATCATATTCACAAGTATTTCATCTCTTTTTGAGTTGTTCAACTGCTGTTAAATCATTTTTTGATATCTTAAATAAGGTGGGGGTTCCCATAATCCATAATCTTTCTCCACTTCAAACAGTGCCATCGAAAAGCTGCTCCTCCATCATGTGAGTTTTATACCACTTTTTGTATCTTTTGTATCTTATCTTATATTCTGGGGAAATACTTACGTACACGCACACACGCACATACACACAATCTTTAGGTACCACATCCATTGTAGAACATTACCTTCCTTTGTAGTTCTTATTTTACTAGTCTTCTGTGAAATCTTTGCTCCTTATAATTCCTTTTTTAATCATGTCTATTTCTAATTTAGTCAATGCTCATTGTTATACCACATAATGGGCTATTTTCTCTATAAAGCCTTTGACTCTAGAGGCTTCTTTATAACAATTATTAACATGTCCTGAATAACTGAAAAGATTTAAAAAGGCTTTTCTTCATACTATCTTTTCTTTGTATTCTTAATTTTTTATTTTAGATAGAGGTTTTCTTTTCTTTCCTTTTTTTAACTGATGTGTAGTTAACACACAATATTACATCAGTTTCAGGTGTACAACATAGTGAGTTTTTATATATTTACCCTCAATCTCACTCACTAGGCATTTCCCATTACCATATTTCCAGATATGGAGCAATTTAATTAAATTTCATGACAGAAAAATTCTGCTTATTTTTTTGTAATTCCAAATAGATGATTTCTTGTGTTTAAAATATTTCTCTTTATATTTTGAATGCAAATTCAAAATGTGTGCATATTTACATCGCTCTAAACACGCATGCACACACACACATATTCAAAATGTTCAAAGGATAAACATTGCAAAGTCTCTGCTCATTCACTCCCTCTTAGAAACCCAGATCCCCTTTTCAGTTTTCCTAGGTTTTTGAGTAACTTCCAGAGATATACTTTATGTATCCAAATATGTTGCAGTATTTTTTCCAAAAAATGGTAACATACTAGTCTATTTTAGTAGACAGAATGATGATCTCCCAAAGATCTCCCACACCCTAATCCCTTGAATCTCTCAACATATTTTGTTAAATAGCAAAAAATAGCAGATGGAATTAAGGTTGCAGGCTTTCAAATACGAATATTATCCTTTGTTCCCTGGGTTAGATTAAAGCGATCCCTTGGGCTCTTAAACTGGAAGGTGAAAGGATTAGAGAAATGCTTCCACAGAGAAATGCAGCAGATTAGATTTGAGATATGCAAAGTGTGGACTCCACTTGTGGCTGGAGGCTTTAATATTTATGTATATTGTAATAAATTATACATATAAGTATAGTTATATATTGCTTATATAACTATATATTTTCTATAAAAATAAACATATAATTACATATATAAATATAGTATTTCTGGCCTTATACTTTTACATAAAATTTTTATTATAACTTCTTAATAGTTTATTTTTTCATTCATGCTTATCCTGAAGGGTTGAATTAGATTTTCAATGATTTCTTTTAATCTTCTCCCTTCTTGTTTTGATTGCCACTGCCCTGTTCTCATTTTGTCTGCTTTATACATTGTTTCTCCAGACCATATTGCTATTGTTATGGAGATTTCATTACTAGTTAATTTTTTTATTATTATTTTCTCATAGGTTCTTTGGAAATATTCCTTCTCCCTCTTTCTCCTGTGTTTTTCCAAGTCATCACGGTCTCTCTTGAATTGTCCTCAATGCCTTCTCTGCCATTTTCTCATTATATCTCTTATATAACCAGATTGTTTGATTTTGTTCTATAATTTTT
>JAVSCE010022497.1:0-19511 GCA_032199065.1 Smutsia gigantea | reverse complement strand
ATTTTATTCTTTTTGATGCAATTGTGAATGGAATTATTTTTCTGATTTCTCTTTCTGTTAGTTCATCATTAGTGTGTAGGAAAGCAAAAGATTTCTGTGTGTTAATTTTGTATCCTGCAACTTTGCTGAATTCAGATATTAGTTCTAGTAGTTTTGGAATGGAGTCTTTAGGGTTTTTTATGTACAGTATCATGTCATCTGCAAATAGTGACAATTTGACTTCTTCTTTACCAATCTGGATGCCTTGTATGTCTTTGTTCTGTCTGATTGCTGTGGCTAGGACCTCCAGTACTATGTTGAATAACAGTGGAGAGAGTAGGCATCCCTGTCTTGTTCCCGATCTTAGATGAAAAGCTTTCAGTTTCTCGCCATTAAGTATGATGTTAGCTGTGGGTTTGTCATATATAGCCTTTATGATGTTGAGGTACTTGCCGTCTATACCCATTTTGTTGAGAGTTTTAATCAGGAATGGATGCTGAGTTTTGTCAAATGCTTTTTCAGCATCTATGGAGATGATCATGTGGT
This sequence comes from Smutsia gigantea, assembly GCA_032199065.1. NCBI lineage: Eukaryota > Metazoa > Chordata > Mammalia > Pholidota > Manidae > Smutsia > Smutsia gigantea. The sequence continues at coordinate 18,986 of JAVSCE010022497.1, read as the reverse complement.
TTTTGTTCTTTTTGTTGATGTGGTGGATGATGTTGATGGATTTTCGAATGTTGTACCATCCTTGCATCCCTGGGATGAATCCCACTGATCATGGTGTATGATCCTCTTGATGTATTTTTGAATTCGGTTTGCTAATATTTTGTAGAGTATTTTTGCATCTACGTTCATCAGGGATATTGGTCTGTAATTTTCTTTTTTGGTGAGGTCTTTGCCCGGTTTTGGTATTAGAGTGATGCTGGCTTCATAGAATGAGTTTGGAAGTATTCCCTCCTCTTCTATTTTTTGGAAAACTTTAAGGAGAATCGGTGTTATTTCTTCTCTATATGTCCGGTAGAATTCAGAGGTGAATCCATCAGGCCCGGGGGTTTTGTTCTTGGGTAGTTTTTTGATTACCAATTCGATTTCGTCGCTGCTGATTGGTCTGTTTAGTTTTTCTGTTTCTTGCTTGGTCAGTCTTGGAAGGTTGTATTTTTCTAAGAAGTTGTCCATTTCTTCTATGTTTTCCAGCTTGTTAGCGTATAGATTCTCATAATATTCTCTTATGATTCTTTGTATTTCTGTGGTGCCGTCGTGATTTTTCCTTTCTCATTTCTGATTGTGTTTATGTGTGTAGATTCTCTTTTTCTCTTAATGAGTCTGGCTAGGGGTTTTTCTATTTTGTTTATTTTTTCAAAGAACCAGCTCTTGGTTTTATTGATTTTTTCTATTGTTTTATTCTTCTCAATTTAATTTTTTCTTCTCTAATCTTTATTATGTCCCTCCTTCTGGTGACTTTGGGCCTCATTTATTTTTCTTTTTCCAATTTCAGTAATTGTGCCTTTAGACTATTCATTTGGGATTGTTCTTCCTTCTTTAAATAGGCCTGGATTGCAATATACTTTCCTCTTAGAACTGCCTTTTCTGAGTCCCATAGAAGTTGTGGCTTTGTGTTGTTGTTGTCATTAGTCTCCATATATTCTTTGATTTCTGTTTTGATTTGGTCGTTAACCCATTGATTAATTAGGAGAGTGTTGTTAAGTCTCCATGTATTTGTGAGCCTTTTTGATTTCTTTCTAAAATTTATTTCTAGTTTTATACCTTGGTGATCCGAGAAGTTGGTTGGTAAGATTTCAATATTTTTGAAATTACTGAGGTCCTTTTTGTGGCCTAGTATGTGGTCTATTCTGGAAAATGTTCCATGTGCACTTGAGAAGAATGTATATCCTGTTGCTTTTGGGTGTAGAGTTCTGTAGATGTCTGTTAGGTCCATCTGTTCTAGTGTGCTGTTCAGTGCCTCTGTGTCTTTACTTATTTTCTGTCTGGTTGATCTGTCCTCTGGAGTGAGTGGTGTGTTGAAGTCTCCTAAGATGAATGCATTGCTGTCTATTTCCTCCTTTAATTCTGTTAGTATTTGTCTCACATATGCTGGCACTCCTGTGTTGGGTGCATATATATTTATAATGGTTATATCTTCTTGTTGGACTGACCCCTTTATCATTATGTAATGTCCTTCTTTATCTTTTGCTACTTTCTTCATTTTGAAGTCTATTTTGTCTGATACAAGTACTGCAACACCTGCTTTTTTCTCTTTGTTGTTTGCATGAAATAACTTTTTCCATCCCTTCACTTTTAGTCTGTGTATATCTTTGGATTTGAGGTGAGTTTCTTGTAGGCAGCATATAGATGGGTCTTGCTTTTTTATCCATTCTGTTACTCTGTGTCTTTTGATTGGTGCATTCAGTCCATTTACATTTAGGGTGATTATCAATAGATATGTACTTATTGCCATTGCTGACTTTAGATTCGTGGTTACCAAGGGTTCAATGGTTGTTTCTTTACTATCTAACAATATAACTTAACTTTCTTGCTAAGTTTTTGTAAACACAGTCTGGTGTTTCTTTATTTCTCTCCCTTCTTATTCCTCCTCCTCCATTCTTTCTATAATAGGTGTTTTATTCTTTGCCTTTAGTTAGTATTTGGATGGTCTGCTTTCTTTGCTATGATTTTATTTTCTCTGGTGACATCTTTTTAGCCTTAGGGGTGCTTCCCTCTAGAGCAGTCCATTTAAGATATCCTGTAGTGGTGGTTTATGAGAGGCAAACTCTCTCAACTTTTGTTCGTCTGGAAATTGTTTAATCCCTCCGTCTTATTTAAATGATATTCATGCTGGATACAATATTCTTGGTTCGAGGCCCTTCTGTTTCATAACGTTAAATATATCATGCCATTCTCTTCTGGCCTGTAAGGTTTCTGTTGAGAAGTCTGATGGGTTTTCCTTTGAAGGTGATCTTTTTTCTCTCTCTAGCTGCCTTTAATACTCCACCCATATCATTGATCTTTGCCATTTTAATTTTTACGTGTCTTGGTGTTGTCTTCCTTGGATCCCTTGTGTTAGGAGATATGTGGGCTTCCATGGACTGCGAGACTATTTCCTTCCCCAGCATGGGGAAGTTTTCAGCAATTATTTCTTCAAGGATACTTTCTATCCCTTTTTCTCTCCCTTCTTCCTCTGGTACTCCTATAATGTGAATATTGTTCCGTTTGGATTGGTCACACAGTTCTCTTAATATTCTTTCATCCCTAGAGATCCTTTTCTCTCTCTCTGCCTCAGCTACTCTGTATTCCTGTTCTCTGATTTTTATTGCATGAATAGTCTCTTGCATCTCGTCCAGTCTGCTGCTAAGCCCATCGATGGCTTGTCTCATTTCTGCATTGTCTTTCCTGACTTCCCTCACTTCCTCCCTCAGCTCTTGTATATTTCTCTGTAGATCCATCAGCATGGTTATGACTTTTATTCTGAATTCTTTTTCAGGAAGATTGTGCATTTTCATCCCTCAGGGTCCCTCTCAGGTGTTGTCTGGGTCTGGGTGATCTTTGTCTGTATCATATTCCTCTGTCTTTTCATGGCAGTAGAAGTGGTCACTGGTAGGTGCCACATATGTCAGCTGGGCTCTCTAAGACTTAAAAAAAGCAAACAAAAACAAAAATAAAGAAAAGAAAAAGAAGGAAGAGAAAGAAAAGGGAAAAAAAGAAAGAAAAGAAAGAGAAAAAAATACGCCCACCAGGAGTGGATTCTGTAAGGATGCTGTAGGTGGCGCTATTGCTCCACTATTTCGCAGCCATGGCCACGCAGCTCTTTGTATCTCTGGCCAGGGCGGGAACGAATGGGATTCTTTTGTTCTCTGTGTAAGGTTTCAGTGTGGCTACCTTTTCCCAGTTGCCAGCCAAGGGGTCCCAAATTCCTCAGGACTCACAGCCCACTGGGCTGAGCGTGCTGGGGTGATCGTGTTCCCTTGCTGGGCCCCCCACCACTCCCAGACTGCTAAAAAACAGTGCGCGCTTTTCTTTTGTCCTGGGTAGCTGGCTGCATGGACCCGGGCGCGTTCCCAGCTCAAAACCTGCACCTTCTTCCTCTCCAATATGTGATGCACTGCGCGATGTGTGTCAGTGCCCCCGGCACAGATCCCCAGGGCTGGTTATTTCGCAGGCCTGTACTTCCACTCCCTCCCGGCTCTGAATCCTCTCCTCCCGCTGGTGTGCTGGGGTGGGGGAGTGCTCGAATCCCACCGGGTCGCAGCTCTGTATCTTACCCACCTCGCGGGGTGCCGAGTCCTCTCAGGTGCAGATGCAGGCTGTGCGCTGTCCTGTATCTTCTGTTCTCTCTTTTAGGAGTAGTTGTATTTGCTGTATTTTCATAGATTTATATGGTTTTGGTAGGAGATTTCTGCTGCCCTGCTTACACCGCCATCTTCCCGGAACTCTCTGCACATTAACATTTTGATAGATACTGCCCAACTCTCCTCCTAAAAGCTATGCCTACTTTATATTCCTTTCAGCAGTGTCAAGAAGGCCTATTTCCACATGTAGTCACAAATACTGGATCTTATTTACTGTCTTAATTTTTAATGATCTGATGGACAAACATCTCCTTATTTTTAATTTTTTTCCCTGATTATCTGTGAGATTAAGCATCTTTTCACAGGTTTTTTTTTCTTGTGTACTTTTGAATACTATCAGTGTACATTTTTTTCTCAGTTTTATTTTGGGTTGTTTGTCTTTTTCTATTGCTGTTTAGGATCTCTTTGTATATTATGGATTTTAGCTCTTTGCTAAATATATCACAACTGTATTCTCTAGTTGCTGTCTTTTAATTGCATTTCTGTATCTTTTGTTATAGAAGATTTAAATTTTATCTAGTTGCTTTGGCTTTCTTACTATTGATATATTTTATAATTGTAAAGGAATGTGAAGTTTAAAAATTATTCCTTTTCTTTTGTGGTCAAACAGGCTAATATTTACATGTTACAAATAATAAAAATACAGCTCAAGTTTAAAGCTCTTGTAAACTCCAGCTGTTTAAAAACAAGTATTTAATACCTACTATGTGTTTAATTTGTTGGATAATAAAGAAATGTGCTCTCTGCCTTCAGGGCATTTGTATGAAAAATACTTAGATATTCCTTAGAAAGTCATATTGGGTATTACTTAGTTAAGTGCTAAATTTGTTACAGGAAAAAAAGTGGAATCAAAAGACACTAGGTCAACAGAGTATGTACACTAGTACCTAATAAAGGCTATGAGCATAGTGGGAAACTTGAACTGGAGCATAAGCCAGGAAAGATTTACTTATGAGGTTGTATGACAAACCACTCCAAAGTTTAGTGGCTTCAAAGAATACCTACTTAAATTGCTCTTAATACTGCAGATTATCAATGTTGGTTGGGTTCAGCTGGGCAGTTCTTCTGGTGAGGGCTAAACTTGGCTAATCTTGGCTTGCTCATACATCTCTTGTATAATAGTCTGGGCTGACTTATTTATGATGAGTGCAACTGGGAAACAGCTGGGATGATGGGTGCTGTTTCTCAGATGGGTTCTCAACCTCCAACAGGCTAGCCTGGGTTTGTTCCCCATGATGGGCAGAGACCTCTAACAGTTTGGAAATGCAGTTGCAAGGCCTTTTGAGGTGTAGGCTCATGATTGAAACATTGCCATTTTTGTACATTCTGTTGCTTAATTTACTTGATAACTTACTGAACCAACTCAGATTCAAGGGATGGAAAAATATACTCTAACTTTTGATGGGAGGTGCTAAAATATTGTGGCCATTTTTGCAGCCTACTACAGAACTCCATTTCGGACTCATGTTTGCTAGTGGCTTAATCCTTGCAATTATATACGATGATCATGTTCAAAATCTATCTTTGACAAGCCAGGTAGAAATACAAGTAGCAATAGAGTAGAAGTCTGAATACAGATGGCTTTCTTTTTTGGCTGAATGTGTATTGTGTATTTTTTTTGTGGGGGAATCTTTCATCTTGTTTTCAGTAGGATGATTAAGAACATGATGTTTGGATTTCTAGATGGGCCAGAATGAAATATAGGATAAACTTGCCCCCAAACCCTTTAAAAAAAAAATATATATATATATATATACTGAAAGGGTGAAGGAGATGTGGTGTTTAGTTCTGGCAATGAATGCCATGACCACAAATGCAAAGAAAGCATTAACTAAAAAAGCTACATATGACAGTTCTCCAACTTAGAAAAGCCAGCTTCTAGTCTTGATTGCTTGTATTCATCTTTATCTTCAAGTTAATTGACTTGGCTTGAAATTTCTGGTTTAAATTATTGGTTTAATTCCTCTTATCTTATTTTGGTGTTGTAGAAACAGTTCTAGAAGTTCCATCAATTCTTGTTTTTATTATTTTAAGGTAAGGGGAAGTGACCAGTAAATCCTTTCCCTAAGCTTCTCTCCCTTCTAGTGATAAACCTTGTTAGTTCAGAAGTAGATGTAAGGTTCAGGCATAGCCAAGCAGACCTGCTGGTTCATGTGTTCATTTATAGAGTTGTGTTCTCTTGGCCAAACCTTCAACTCAGAATGTAGCATGAGTAATGTCTGGGTGTAACCTAGAATACTATATATGAGGATGGTATTTATTTAAAAACTCAAGGTTATTCTCCATTGTACTCAGTTATTTTTTAAGGAGGAGACACCTTATTATTTCTATGTATTTAAACATCAAAAGTCTGATTTCCTTCTGATTTTTGTTCATGTACAAAATGATGCTAACTAAAATAAATATGCTGTTCAGTAGAAGAACAGAGTGTCATGGTGGAGTTGTCTGTGAATGCTGGAGTTAGAATCTTGTTTGAATTAGGATGTCAGCTAAGTTAAGGCACCCTACAGAGATATATAATTCTAGAGCTTCCAGCAGTCCATACTGTCTTTATTGAGAGACATGTTTATATTTTCCAGACTAGTAATTAATCACTCAGTGTGGTTTTTTTAGGGGGAAGTTGTGTGCTCACAGAGATTCTCTCTGTACTTCCAGGGACCACAAAGTATGGGCACAATTAAAATGCTGATTTAATTTATTATATTGAGGCATGGAACAAGAATGTTTAAATGATGTTGATGGGGCCAGAATTTCAGAACCACCTTTTTAAAAATAGAAAACAAATGTCTAGTCCCTTAAATTAAATTATATTAGTAACATGTTTCAGTAAGTTGCTTAGAAGCAAAATAAAACTCTTGACATTAATTAAAATTTGAAGATGTTGTATCATTTGTTGTTGATGGCACTGTCTTTGTTAGGGGAAATACATTTCAAAGTCATCTATTTATGAAAATTAAACGGGAAAATTGCCTATTGAGCAAATGTCGCTTAATAAGGCTGCTTTTCTTAGAAATGTGGATTCTTAAGTAACTAAAATGTTTTTATATTCTAAAAGTGGTTTCTATTTTTGAACCTCTTAAAAATTGTCTTTGTTACTTCAGTTTTGATATTTCCACACAGAATTCCCTTGTCAGGGGGCTTATAAACTCTAAAAGCCAGGAAGGCTTTCATATATTTTGGGGTGTTGGGTAATTTGTATTTGCAAGGAGAGATTCATCTGAAATCGTTGTGGTTGGGCACTTGGGCCTCCTCCAGGTACCCCACAGGACCAGAAGGCAAAGAGCCCCATTAGCAGCCTCTAGGTAGCTCTCCTCTGATGAATGCTGCGTTCTGTGTCTCAAAACTATGCTTTTCTGGTTTCACACGAACTATAAAGTGCCATGAAATAATAGGATAGTTGTTTGCCCTGCTGTACCACACTAAAGGGAAGCTAATAGAGTCGCCTTTGTGCGGACCTCACATGTAGATAATATTCTGAAAAGCTACACATCGACACCATCATGGGGAGATGAGGTTTCTTAGTTTGGTTTAGGTTTTATTTTCTTTTGGCATTGGTACAGATGCATTTGACTGGCTTTCAAAGTTGACATCAAATAAAACTCTTAGACAATGTTAAAATGATGTGTTCTTCAGTGAATGAAATAAATAAGCCACAAATGATCCTGTTCCTTACCACATTGGGGCCATTTTTGTGGACCTTAATAGTGCAATTATGGTATGGGAATTAACTAACCCCTATTGGTCTTGATAATTCTGGTGATGGGAGTGCAAATCGGATGGAGGAAATGGAGTAATCTAAGTGTGTTCCCCTGCTGATTAAAATTAAAGCAGCACAGCGAAGTCAATATTTATTTCATGAACATTTACATGGTGTGAATTTTCTTCTGGAAACTGTTCCTGTTTCTGTGGAAAAACTCTTTTGACTTAGGTACTAAATAATAATGAACTATTGTTGACTTTTTGTTTTTCTCTCCTCCCTTTACTTACCCTACATCCATTTAGTCACCAATTCCTGTAGCTTCTCCTCTTTAATATCTAAATGTTATGCTCCCTGCCCCTGCCATGTGCTCCCAGACTGCCACCACTGCAAACATTGATTTATCTGTCTCCTGTACTAGGCTGTAAACTATTTGAGTTTACATGAATTACATCTTATGTGGCCACAGTGTCTGGCACATAAAAGGTAATCAGTATATACTTGATGTTTAAATGACGGCTTTTATATAAACCATGTAATTCAGTCATTCTCAACTGGGGGTGGGGGTGATATTAGCCCACCCCCCACCCCCCACAAAGAATGGGCTTTGGTAATGTCTGGAGACACTTTTGGTTGTTACAACTGAAGGGTGTGTGTTTGCGTGTATGTGTATATATGTATGTGTGTGTGTATTCATGCTACTAGCATCTGGTGGGTAGAGACCAGACATGTTGCTGAACATCGTACAGTGCACACAACCGTCACAAACAATTATTGGCCCCAAAATGTCAGTAGTGCCAAGGTTAAGAAACCCTACTCTAATTTAATTTTTAAAACATCTCTCTCAAGTAGATGGGCAGTAGAAGTTTTTTTACTGTAGATATGAGAAGTTTTTTTTTTTTACTCTAGATATGAGAAAACACACAAATGATTAAACAAATACCTAGCTAAAGGTAGTGACAAAAACAGGAATTGAACCCTGGGTCCTTGATTTTATACCTAGATAATAACTAGATTATTTCAATTATTTGCATGTTTATTATGATTTTTGACTTTAATTATCTGGACAGTAGCCTTGGAAATTTGTTTATATTCTACTTGAAAAGTAATGATTCAGAAATTAATGGAGAAAACATTCGTGTGCCTATTTTTATCTCTATGGAGATTCCTTTACATCTCGTATTAAAACAGTTGAATTTCCTAGACTTATCTTCCCACAGAAAGTGGGTTTCTCTAGTGGAGTGTCTCAATTCCTGCATGGATCTTATTTAACATAGTTCTGAAAGATTGACAATATTAAATATTTTTATATTAGTAAGATAAAGGTGTGGAATATCTGAATTTGGCCATTTGGTATTTCAAACTAATGCCTGTTAATTTTTCATGCCATGCCTATATACATTCTGGGACTCCACAAAACAGAGCTGCTTTATGTGCATGAATCTGTTCATCACCTGAGTGATAGGTTTGAAATAAAACTATGGTATGTCTGAACCTAGACCACTGTATATTGTTTAGCCATTACCTCTCAAGAAACAGCAGAGATGGAATAGAAAAGATGCAGATAAGGGGTAACTAAATTGGTCAAGGGGAAAAACAGTTGATCAAAAGAAGTTCTGGTGTGCAAGGACATTTCTAGTGTACAAGCTTAGAGAAACAGATATTTAGGACATATTCTCTCATTAAGGAGTGTTCAAATAGATGAAATGTATGTATCAAAACTAATAAGATAGGTAGATGGTCAAATGTATGGTAATAATGGGCAACAGAGAAGATGAAAAGTATTTTATACTGATGAAGTCTGGGAAGGAATTAGCTACTAAAAGATACAAAATACATATATTTAATTCAAGTTGGAAAATGGAAGTTATGAGTATTGGTTAAAAGTATATTTCATAGTAAATTATTCTAGATGTTATTTTTCTTTTATATTGACTAAAGAAATACAACAACCTTCTGCAATCTATGTCCATATTTTCTTCTTGATTTCCTTAAAATTCTTTCTGTACTATCAATTCCTGATCTTTGCAGGTACTGAATTTTTCTAGGTTCCTTAGGACTCATGCTACATTGCAAGAATTATAAGCACTTTCAATATAAAAATCCTTAAAGTCACTTCAAGTAGAATTTAAAGAATATTCAGAAGAATATAAAACAACTTTATTTTTATCCTACCTTTGAAGGTCATAGTCATAATCTTAGATGCAGATTCAGCTATACATTTTCAAAAATAGGAAAAAGAATATCCATAGTAGAAAATCATACTTTAGTTCATAGTAGAGAGGAAAGTATTTGACAGTTATTCCAGTAAGAGGCAGAAAAGGTAAAATTGCTAATTGACAGTTCTTCTGCTTTATCTTGTAAAATCCAAATTAAGTTAGTATTAGATTGAGATTGAACTATTTTCTAATAAAAATGGCCAACAAAAATGTCAGTTCATGGTTCAACCTAACACTGGCTAGATATGCTGGAAATTTAAAACAGTCCAACTTTGAAAATAGCAGTCAAAGAAACAGTATGCATACATTAACAAAACATACTATAAATACACTAGCAAGAACATCATATTCCTGCTAAAATGGGTTCCATCCGAGAATACCAACATTTACAAAGGTTGGGCTGTTGGACAGCTTAACTCTTTAGTGCCATCTGATTCATGACAAAGTACAATGATATGTTGTGTAAAAATTATAAAACTGGGAAATCTCAAGTGGACTATAGAGAAAAAAAAAACAGGTAACTTGCTGATTTCATCCCCCAAATCTTATTAAAAAATGCTTCTATCCAGCTTATTTTAAATCCTGCATTTAGCAGGAGTGTTTGAACATATTATTCAAAAAAGCAAAATTAAACAGACCTTGAGATTACGTTATTTTACACTGAGATATTATACAAATATTTTTTTAGCTCATGGAATATGGCAGCTGAAAGGATTAATTTTAAGTTTCAGTCAAACATGTCTAAATTGTAAATAGTAGAAGCTATAGTTTCCAGATCACTTGAAATCTCTTATTTGGCTGAATAGAGGAACATACTATCTCCCTTTAAGTAGAACTGGTGTCAGGCAGAACTGTGAAGCACCCCAAAGTTGTTTTCCATTTGGTTCCAGACTTATTAAGTGGTTTAGTCAAAACACTTTCTGAAAAAAGATGGTGAGTCAACTAGAAGGAATGTCACAGAAACTTCACAAAAATTGAAGCTATTGTGACTCTTAGTATAGGGAAGGGAAGGAAGATGGGGAGGGGGTTGGGATATGAAATTTAAAGGCTGCTGTGAGACAGGGCACATTGGGTGTGGCACAGAACATGCTAGCTAATACAATGTAGTGTTGAAAGCCATAAATAAAATAATGAGGGAAAGGGATTCAGTTTATGACTTCATAAATGAGAATAGATAAGTGGTAGATCCCAGAGAGGCAGATTCCAGTTCAATGGAAGGAAACATATATTTGAATAGGGTTTTCCAAAAATGAAATGAGCCAGTGCAACAGAGGAGTGGTTGTATATAATCCAAATCTGTTAGTTCGAAAATCTAGTCATCCATCAGAAAAGCTGGGGGAGAGGCTCGTTAAAAGTATTCCAATGGTTCTTCCTTAACAGGTCTGGGTTGGGGGCTCTGAACCAATTTTTATCAGCACTGAGATAAGTCTGATGCAGCTGGTATTGAAGCAGCATTTGCAAATCACCTGATCTAAATGACCAATGACTAAATGTCCTTAAGATGGGGACATCATGGCAGGGAATTCAGTTATCTGGTAGAAGACTGGAGGAAAACTGAAGTTTAATTTCATTAAATGACTTCATGAACACTATCATATTAATGTTGCAGGGTGTTTTTAAAACATGTGATTCCCACCGCCAGCCCCCCCAACCACCAAGCATTTTATTAAGAACATTTTCAAAAATACCAAAAATTGAAAAAAATTTACAGTGAATACCCATATCCCCAATTGAGATAAAGTTTATATACAGTGAAATGAACAACTTAAGTGTATTGTTGTTTGCATCTTCACAAATGAATGCGCCTATGTATCCTCAAAACCCTTTCAAAATGTAGAACATGACTGTCATCTCAGAAGGTTCTTTCGCGTTCTGTCCCAGGCAATCTCCAAGTCACATCCTTCCCCACCCCCAGCCAGGAGCTACTGTTGTGATTGTTTTCCACTGTAGATTAGTTTTGCCTATTCTAGATCCTCATAAAAATGATATCACCCAGTATGTGTCTTTTGTATAATAATTCTTTCCATCAACATGTTTTAGAAATTTGTCCATGTCTTATGTATCATTTACTTTATTGCTGAGAAATAAGTGCATTTCTTAGTGTCTGCAATGTGCTAGGCAAAGTGTTGATGTTGGGCTTACAATGGTGAGCAAAACCAGCCTTGATTGCTACTTTGAGGGTGTCCACAACTTAGAGGTGAAGACCTTTAAGAATCTCTCCAAACCATTGACGTGTGACAGTGTGTCAGAAACAGTCTATCTTTCAGTGTCCTGTGAACCTTTCAGCACACTTCTGTCCAAGCAGCTCAAGGTGTCTGCGCTGCAGTGTTTTGGTTATCCTGATGTCCTCTTTCCTTCTAGTTACAGAGGGAACTCTAAGATAAATCAGTCAATAAAATAAATGAGCTCGCCTGTGATTAACAAAGTTCTGTCTACTTTTATGGACAACTTCAGTGTACCTAAAGAAAAGCAGAGGATCATAGGCTTAATGATTCTCTATGGAGAACAAGGGGTACACAGTATTTGCCCAAATTTCTCTTAGGAAATGAAAGTAGAGTTGAGGTAATTATTGAGGGTTTCCTAAACTCAAAAAAATTAAAAATGGTCTAAGAATTTAGAACCAAATGATCCAGGTAATCATCCTTATTCACACACTAACTCTTTAAGCTTTTTCAGTGAGAAGTTAGATTCTGAAAATACTAGCAAATCGAAGAAGAAAGTGTGAATGTAGATTTTGTATGGATGTTATTGAAACAGCAGAAATCATGAGCTGTGTGGCGATACTATCCATGGTAATGCCTACATGAGAAGCAGGATGCTCCTTACCTAGTCTCATCCATGCGAATGCATTGCTGGGACGAGGACCTGGCGCCAAGCAATGACTAGAAAGGATGAAGATAAGCACTGAAACTGAGGGGTAAGGTTGATGACTAAGCAATGAGAAAATTGAGAGGTGAAATGAGGTTCAAGGTATATAACAAATTGGTCCATTGAGGAGACGTTTGAAATGGAGATATTGTTGATCCTCATTATATTCCCAGATTCCATATTTATAAATTTGCCTACTTGTTAAAATGTATTTGCAATTTCCAAATCAATACTCACAGAGCTTTTGCAGTCATTCATGGACATTCACAGAGCTATGAAAAATTTAGTCACCCTACGTACACATTCTCAACTCAGGTCGAACAGCCTGGTGCTCTGCCTTTGTCTTGCAGTGCTCATACTATAGACTAGTGTTTTGTGTGTATGTGTGTGTGTGTGTGTGTGTGTGTGTGTGTGTGTGTGTGTGTACATGGTCTATTTAGTGCCCATTTCACTAACAAAAAGTTGGTGATTTTGCTACTGAAAATGCTCCCCAAGTGTAATACTGATATACTGTCTAATGTTCTTAGGCACAAGAAGTCTGTGATGTGCTGTACAGAGAGAACACGTTTGTTATATAAGCTTCTTTCAAGGATGAACTACAGTGCCATTGGCCATGAGCTTCATGTTAATGACTTGATGATATGTATTAAATAAGGTGCACTTAAACAAACGCATATAAAAAGGTTATGGATTGACTGGTTGACAAAAATGTGACCAGAAGCTCACAAGAACCCAGCTCTGTTTCTCCAGGGACAATAGTTCAGTATTTGCTAATTCAATGTTTGTAGCAACTTTATAAAACATGACTGCCGTGAATGATGAGAATCAACTCTAATGTCTTGGGTAGGTTAAAGAAACAGATTGGACACTTCAGTGTTTATTTTTAAAGCTCAGATTCTTGGAGCTTTCTCAGAAGCACTTATTTTCAAGAGCATGCTGGCAAACCTAGTCTTCAGAGTGGTACTAGTTTTGTGAAATAATTATTCTACTTCTTTGGGAAGTTGGGAAGCTGAACATTCCATTTATTTAACATTCTTCTAAACTAATAATTTTAATTATGTTCTTTGATTTCATAGATATTTGTTGTGTGAAAATTTGCTGCATTCCCCTTAAATATAACTAATAAAATAATTACTTACAAACCTGTAGTATCAACTTCTTACTTTGGCTTTATATAGAAATTTGTTCTCAGACTTTTTAAGATTATTCCTTTCCCATAGCCTGACTCTTGGGGCTGGAATTAGAATCTAGTATGCAGTTCATGAGGAAGGTTCTAGAAAATCTGAACAAAGATAGGTCTTGGAAAAGAGTGGACCATAGACTAAGGAATAAAGTGATTGTGGATAAGCCAGAGAGATAAAGGAGATCAGGGAACCTCAAATCTGTCCATAAGCTGGGACAGATAGGAGGCCAAAAAGGTGAAGCTGAGGCCAGCAGAGAACAAGTAGCTGAGAGAATAGATGAAGTCAGGGTAAAGCTCAACACCGGACTCCACATCTGTTTATTCTAACCTCGCTTTTCCTGGGCCTGTGACCTAAAAGTAGCAGGACAGACTTGGACTCCTACATGTTTTAATCCTATTAATATTAGTGAGCAAGCATTTATTATGCATCTGATGTGTAAAGAATATAAAACACAGACATGACAGACCTTATTTTGAAGAATCAGTAATCTGTGGAGGGCAAGACAAAGTATGCATAGGAAATTATGGATAATAAGATGATACATTGATGAATATAATATTACCTAAAATTCAATATGTAAATGATGGGGAAAGGAAATATCAAAGTGGGGAGGATACATGATCTTGTTTTATTAAATGTATAACCAGTGACACAAAGGCTTATCTCTTACTTCAAAAAAATAAAAAGCAGAGAATATAAGATAAAAAGGTTCATAAAGTTGATTTAAAAATACATTTATATTTTAGACTATATATTGGTAAGAATAACTCACTGATAACATGCCAAAAAAAAATCATGCAAAAAGCAAATCACCCAAGTCAAGTACTTCTTGAATATGCATGATTTGTTCAGTAGGGGCCAAAGGTAATACTAATAAAAGGATAAGAGCAGATCTCTTTCCTTCTATAGCCAAATTAGAGAAATTTCTGAGGAAATAGCAAACAAAATATAAGATGCCAAGATGAGTGTTGCAATTTTTTTAATGATTTTAAATCATATAAGTAATAGTACTTTAGCTTTTTTAAAAAATCAATGTTTTTCTTTTTTAAAATTGAAGTATAGTTGATATACAATCTTATATTGGCTTCAGGCCTACAACACAGTGGTTCAACAGTTACCCACATTATGAAATCTGAGCAGTTACTATCTGTCAACATAGGAAGATGTTACAGAATCATTGGCTATATTATCCATGCTGTACTATCATTCCTGTGACCAACTTATATTATGGTTGAGAATTTTTGTGCCCTTTTTTCCCTCTCACCTCCCCATCCACCTATCCTAACTCCTCTCCCATGGTAACCACCAGTCACTTCTCAGAGTCTATGAATCTGCTGCTATTTTGTCCATTTTACTGCATTTTGTTTTTATATTTCAGAAATCAGTGAAATCATATGGTATTTATCTTTCTCCCCCTGGCCTGTTTCACTGACCTTACCTCTAGGTCCATCCATGTTGTTGCAAATGGCAGGAATTACTTCTTTTTAATGGCTGAATAATATTCCATTTGGTATATGTGCCACATCTTTATCCATTTATCTATTGATGGACACGCAAGTTGCTTCCATATCTTGGCTATTGTAAATACTTAAGCAATAAACATAGGGGTGCATATATCTTTTTGAGTCAGGGATTTTGTTTTCTTTTGGAAAATTCCTAGAAGTGGAATTACTGGGTCAGATGGCATTTCTATTTTTATTTTTTTGAGGAACCTCCAAACTGCTTTCCACAGTGGTTGTACCAGTTTACATTTCCACCAACAGTGTAGGAGAGTTCCCTTTTCTCCACATCCTTGCCAACACTTGTTATTTCTTGTCTTTTGCATGGTGGCCATTCTGACTGGTGTGAGGTGAAATATCATTGTGGTTTAATTTGCATTTCCCTGACAGTTAGTGATGTGAAGCATCTTTTCATGTGCCTGTTGGCCATCTGTATTTCTTCTTTGGAAAGAAATCTGTTCATGTCCTCTGCCCAATTTTTAATCAGGTTATTGGGTTTTTTTGGTGTTGAGTCATATGTGTTCTTTATATATTTTGGGTGTTAACCCTTTATTGGATAATTTCCAAGCATATTCTCCCATACTGTACACTGCCTTTTTGTTCTGTTGATGGTGTCCTGTGCTGTACAGAAACTTTTTGGTTTGATGTAGTCCCATTTGTTCATTTTTGATTTTGTTTCCCTCGCCTGGGGAGATATGTTCAGAAAAAAATTGCTCATGCTTATGTTCAAGAGAGTTTTGCCCATGTTTTCTTCTAAGAGTTTTATGGTTTCATATCTTAAATTTAGGTCCTTAATCTAGTTGAAGTTTACTTTTGTACATGGAGCTAGACAGTAATCCAGTTTCATTCTCTTGCATGTAGCTTTCCCAACACCAGTTATTGAAGTCTTTTCCTCATTGTATATTCTTGGCTCCTTTATAGTATATTAATTGACCATATATGTTGGGTTTATTTCTGGGATCTCTATTCTGTTTCATTGATCTAGGGTCTGTTTTTATGCCAGTACCATATTGTTTTGGTTACTGTAGCTTTGTAGTATAGCTTGAAGTCAGGGAGTGTAATCCCCCTAGTTTTGATCTTCTTTCTCAGGATTGCTTTGGCTATTTGGGGTCTTTTGTGGTTCCATGTGAATTTTAGAACTCTTTGTTCTAGTTCATTGGAGAATGCTATTGATGTTTTGATAGGGATTGCATTGAATCTGTAAATTGCTTTGGGCAGGATGGCCATTTTGACAGTATTAATTCTTCCTACTCATGAGCATGGGATAGATTTCCATTTATTGGTATCTTCTTTAATTTCTCTCATGAGTGTCTTATAGTTTTCAGAGTATAGTTCTTTCACCAGCTTGATTTAGGTTTATTCCTAGGTATTTTATTCTTTTTGAATCAAGTGTAAATGGAATTGTTTTCCTGATTTCTTTATGCCAGTTCATTGATAGTATATAGGAAAACAACAGATTTATGTGTATTAATTTTGTTTCCTGCAACTTTGTTGAATCCAGTTAATTAGTTCTAATAGTTTTTTGGTAAAGTTTTTAGGGTTTTCTATGTATAATATGTCATCTGCAAATAGTTGCAGTTTAATTTTTCCCTTACCAGTTTGGATGCCGTTTATCTCTTCATGTTGTCTGATTGCCTGGTTAGGACCTCCAGTACTATGTTGAATAAAAATGGTGAGAGTGGACATCTTTGTCTTATTCCCAATCTTAGAGGAAAAGCTTTCAGCTTTTCACCATTGAGTATGATGTTAGCTGTAGGTTTGTCATTTATGGCCTTTATTATGTTGAGGTATGTGCCCTCTATACCCATTTTGTTGAGAGTTTTTATCATGAATGGGTGTTGAATTTTGTCAAATGCACTTTCAACCACCTATTGAGATGATCATGTGGTTTTTATCCTTCCTTGTGTTAATGTGGTGTATCACATTAATTGATTTATGAATATTGTACCATACTTGCACCCCTGGAATAAATCCCACTTGATCATGGTGGGTGATCTTTTTGATGTATTTTTGAATTTGGTTTGCTATTATTTTGTTGAGGATGTTTGCATCTGTGTTCATCAGGGATATTGATCTTTAATTTTCTTTTTTTTATAGTGTCTTTGATTTTGGTTAGAGTGATTGATGCTAGCTTCATAGAATGAGTTTGGAATTATTTCCACTTCTTCTACTTTTGGGAATACTTTAGGGAGGGTGGGTATTAGCTCTTTAAATATTTGGTAGAATTCACCTGGAAGCCATCTGGTCCTTGACTTTTGTTTGTTGGGATTTTTTTGATTACCAGTTTGATTTCTTTGCTGGTAATTGGTCTGTTCATATTTTGTGTTTCTTCCTGGGTCAGTCTTGGAAGGTTGTACTTTTCTAGGAATTTGTCCATTTCTTCTAGGTTGTCCAATTTATTGGCACATTATTTTCATAGAGTTGTCTAAAAATTCTTTGTATTTCTGTTTTGTCAGTTGTAACCATTCCTTTTCTGTTTCTGATTTTGTTTGTGTTCTTTTCTTGATAAGTATGGCTAGGGTGTCTATTTTGTTTATTGTCTCAAAGAACTAGCTCTTGGCTTCACTGATTTTTTTTTGTTTTATTCTCTATTTTATTTATTTCTACTCTGATCTTTATTATGTCCCTCTTTCTACTAACTTTGGGTTTCATTTATTCTTTTTCTAGTTTCTTAGTTGTGAGTTTAGAATGTTTACTTGGGATTGTTCTTGTTTCTTGGGGTAAGTCTGTATTGCTATATACTTCCCTCTCAGAATCACTTTTGTGGCATCCACAAATTTTGTACTGTTGTATTTTTGTTTCCATATGTCCATGTATAACTTGATTTCTTCTCTGATTTGTTCACTGATCCACTGATTATTTAGAAGCACGTTGTTTAGCCTCCGTGTGTTTTTGTTTTTTTTCCCATGTAATTTATTTCTAGTTTCATACCATTGTGGTCTGAGAAGTTGCTTGATACAATTTCAATCTTTTTGAATTTATTGAGGCTCTTTTTGTGGCCTAGTATGTGATCTATTCTGGAGAATATTCCATGTGTACTTGAGAAAAATATGTATCCTGCTGTTTTGGGGTGGAATGTTCTGTATATATCTTAAATCCATGTGATCTAATGTGATGTTCATTGCCTCTGTTTCCTTATTTATTTTCTGTCTGGTTGATCTGTCCATTGATGGAAGTAGGGTGTTAAAAGTCTTCAATATGATTGAGTTGCAGTCTGTTTCTTCCTTTAGTTAGTATTTGTTTTATATATTCAGGTGATCCTGTGTTGGATACATAGATATTATAATTGTTATATCCTCTTGTTGGACTGATTCCTTTATCATTATGTAATGTCTTTCTTTGTCTCTTGTTACTTTCTTTGTTTTGAAGTCACTTTAGCTTTTTATTTTTTTCTTCTAAATGTAATGTATTTTTTTCTCCATCTGTCTTCAATATTTTGTCAGCCGTTTGACTATGTCTAGGTGTTTTTTTTTTTTAATCCTGCTGTGGTTCCTTGTGACTCCTGGATCTGTGGTTTGTTGTTTTTCATTAATTTTGGAAAATTCTTTACCATTTATACCTCCAAATATTTCTATTTCTTCCTTTTCCTTCTTGGACATCAGTTATACATATGTTAGGCCATTTGATATTGTCCTACAGCTCTTTTTGTTTTTTAAATTTTATTATTTTCATTTTGTGTGTGTGTGTGTTTCAGTTTCAGTACTTTCTATTCATCTAGATTCATTCTGTCCTGTCAGCTAATGAGGCCATTAAGAGAATTCATTCCTAAAGTTATGTCTTTCCATATTTAGTATTGTCATTTGACACTGTTTTAATAGTTCAGTCACTTTGCCAAACCTTCTGTTCATGCATTTTTCCGTCTT
>JAVSCE010022496.1:0-70651 GCA_032199065.1 Smutsia gigantea | reverse complement strand
GACTATGAAGAAGTGCTCTTCCTGTGGAGGTAGTGACACCGTGGAAAGACGGTGGGATCTACAGCAAACACGCGTGCTGCAGTCCCCAGCCCAGTATTCGCTAGAAGGTCTTCAACCACTGGGAATCTCAGTTTCCCCACACCTATCGTGACTAAACACCACCTAGATCATAAGGTTACTGTGATGATTAAAAAAGAACCTCTCCCGCCCCACACTGGAGTCTTGGTCCCCTATGACGTAGCCTGACCCTGGCCCTCAGTCCTGCTGACAGGAGGCAGCCCCTCCATTGCACACGGGCACACACACATTGAGGGAACACGGTTCTCCACGAGAGATTCTGCCTCTGAACCTGTTTGCCTCAGTCAGGCCACTGAGACCCACACAGGGCATGGAAAACAGCAGGTGAGCGGAAGGCAGAGGTCACTAGGCACGTGCTGGGTGCAGCTGCCAGAGCCCTCGGCGGGTGAGGGTCTGCAGGCAGGCTGCTGAGGAAGCCCGGGAGAGGAGAAGACTTCCAGGAGACGGGGGGTTCGAGAAGCAATCTGACGGGGCGTCTGAGGAGGAACAGGGTGTGCGGGGGAGATGCCAGAACTGGCGAGGCCCACGGCAGGGCCAGGAGCAGCTATTTGGCTGCAGTGGAAAATCCCAACCAGAGGCAAGAATTCCATTCAACAAATATTTATGACACCTACTCAGTGCAAAGAGGGCCAAGCTGAGTCACCGGGCATGGCCCTGTTCTGGCACCACGGCTGTTGCTGCCAGCAGGACGTCAGGGGCCACCAGAGCACACGAAGCTCTTAGAGAAGGTGCAGGAGGACTGCCTGGCCACAAGACATGCCTTGGCCCTGCCGGGACCTGGGCTCCGCAGCCAGCTGGGGCTGCACCCTCGGACAAAGAGCTGGGAGTTACAGGGCCCTGGGCCCCTGCCCCGGGCTGCACCAGGCGGACCCGGGGGTCAGGGGGTGCCGAGCCTGCTACCATAACACGGCAAGGGGCAGGCAGGCCTGAGAAGAGGCATCAACAGGGAGTGGAAGTCCCTCTCCTTCCCCTGCTCCGGCCTTCCCTGCTCAGGCAGCCCCCAAGCTGAGGACGTGAGACCAGGGGCGGGGCCGGTGGAGGCCTCCGGGCTCTGCCTCCTCGCCCCTCGGGTTCTCATTCTGTCCTTCTCCCCACATTATGGTAGTCTGACCAGCCTCACTCACCTGCTGCCCCGTTGTCCCAGTTCTCACAGCGTCCCCGTCCCCCCAGTTCTCATGCCTCACTGCCCCAGCGCTCGTGGCCCGAAGGCCCAGAAGTAGCACGAGAATGTCCTCCAGTTCTGGAGTCAGGCTTCAGTCCCCCCGCCTCGGAGGGCTCCGCAGCAGGCCCCCAGGACCCTGGGCAGGCAGCCCCTGGTCCCAAACAAAGTGACCCCTGGAGAGTGTGGTTAAGGCCCAAATGATCACCCTGGGCATGGACACTCACCTGCCTGGGGAAGAGCAGCCCTCGGTGGCCATTCCTGGGAAATGGCACCTCAAAAGGTTAAGGCAGAAGTTGGCTGCCCCACGGAGGCCTTGTGTTTGCAGAGCCATTTACAGAGTGCAAAGCACCAGCATGTCCTGCCCTTGAGAAGCCCCAGGACAGATGAGGAAACTGAGGCTCCAGGATGCAAACTGACCAGCCCAAGCTCGGCAGCTGTTAAGCGGTTAACCTGGGCCCATCTCCTCCCGGGCCCCAAGCTGTTTACATCAGGCCAAGAGCCTCTCTCACTCTGCACCCCACATCAAGTCCAGGTGATGGGCTGGTCATTGCCTCCCCATCTAAGGCAATCGCCCCCGCTTATTTAGGTCCTAGCGCCACCATACTCCACAGGTGTTTCCTCCCGTGGGCCTCCTTCCGTTACCCTAGCCCTGCCGTGCCACTCGCCCTTTGACTGGAAGGTCCTTTGCCAATCTCACCTTTCAGCCAGTCACCACTCTTTCTTCACGAAATGCCCCGTCCTCTGTGAAGCCCCCCTGTCATGCCCCAGCAGAGCCAGCCCCTCTCTCTGGGCGCCTCCATCTCTCTGCCCTTGGACCTCTGTGGCTATGATGTTGGCCCGCTAAATGGGAATTAGCCATTTGTGGACCCCCATGGCCCCCACGCCCCCCACCAGCCCACGAGCACCACTCCTTTCCCCTCGGTGGCTGTTCGAGGGAAGGAGGGAGGGAGGGAGGGAGTCCAGAGGCCAGACTTGTGTCATTAAGAAAGAGCTTGCATCGGGAGGGCACCCTGTCATCTTGAGAAGCTGGAGAAGAGGACGCCAGGAGAGTGACTTCATGGACCCTTGAGACACCCGAGGGTCACATGTCCTCCTCATTTTTGGCCGTCCCGAATGAGGACATGACTCAACCACCCCTCTGCCCCACCCACTCCTTGGGTTACTCAAGGGAGGCATGGCTCCCAGAGTCGTCTTTCCTGCCTCGCTCCTTCTTCTCTCTGCCCATGGAATCTCCCAAGGACCACCTTGCACCTCATCCTGTCCCAGTTCCCTGCCCTCAGGGGGGCCAACCTAGGGTCTCCCTCAGGCCTCCCGAACCCCTTGGAGGCAGCAGTGAAGCCGGGACCAGGGACTCATCTGACCTTTGGGGCCCCGAGTCTGGTGAGGACCATGGCGCCAGCAGCCCTCCTGCCCTCCCTTCCTGGGGCCAAGGGCCAACACCCCAGCCCCACTCCTGCAGAGCCAGTCCACCCCCTGTGCGCCCCATGGAACACAGCTCCGGGGAAGCCCAAGAGAAGGCCACGCCAGCTGGCTGCCCAGGCCTGGGGGTGGATGTCAGAGTCACGGTTTGCGCAGCCTCGGACAGCCTGCACCTGCCCAGTCACGCTCCCCACTCCCACCTTCGGAGCTGTCAGGGTGCTTGATATTCTACCATCAGAACCCATTTCTCTGATGAAGCAGCAGCCTTCGGCTACCTTCCTGGGAAGGCCAGCTGACCTTAGTTGGGTATTGACATCTCTCTGAGGAACCAGTGGGCAGGGACAGAGCCTACAGGAAGGGGCGGGTCCAGAGGACACTGGCTCTTGGGCATGGCATCAGGGCCAGGAACGGCCAGGGATTCTCAGACGAGAAGAGCTGGAAGCCAACGGTATGTTCACCTGAGAGAGAAAGAAAATGAAAGCGTGGCCCCCCAGCGCTGCCTTGGAGCCCACCTGGAGGCGGGGGCCTGGGGACGGGGCAGGCATGGCAGGGGCTCATCTGAGCTGCCCAGCCTCTGCACAGAGAGGCTCCTGACCCTGTGCCTTCTGGGTTTTAAGTGGAGTTGGGAACAAGGCTGACCTAGGGCTCCTAAAGTCACAGCTTCCTCGCAGGCAGCCTCCCTCTCCCGCTCCCTCACACCCCCCGCCCTTCCTCGGATCTGTGTCTCAATCCCAGGAAGCTGCCGGCAGTGTTGGCACAGGCCACAGGCAGCTGACGCATCTAAGCAAACCGCAGCCTCCTCGGCCGCACTCGCTCCGGCTACGTTTGTTTCTCTCTGTACCTGTTCGGCTCCCAGGCAAGCCAGCGCCGCTCAGCTGAGGGGAAGACAGCCAGTCTGGCCCCAACCAGGACGGCTGTCCGCCGGGCCCAGTCGTTCTGGGATGTCACCGGACAACTCTCCCACGAGGCGTGGATACTGGGCTCTGCGCAGCACCTCCTCACTGCTCTCCCCATGCCACTCTTGCAGCCAGAGCAGGCTTCATGAAAGGCCAGCGTGACCACCCCACACTCCTGCTCGAAGCCTCCCGATGGCCGATCATCGCCTGGTACCAAGGCCTCGCTCCGCAGCCTGAGACTCAGGGCCTCCACGGTCACGGGGCCAGGAGGCGGTCCCCTTCTCCTACACGCTTTCCTCTCACTTTGTTTTCTCCTTCATCTACTCAGAATAAGCACAATTCTCTCAATAGTCTGTCTGCTCTGTCACCCTGCCTTGTCCACACTGTTGCCACCCCCGAGAATGCCCTTTCCTTCATTCCCTGTCTGGCTCTTACCTCCTTAAAGGACCTGCCCTCTAGGCCTTTCCCGACCTTCCAGCAAGATAGCATGCTTCCTACCACCCCCTCAAAGGGCAGGTGGAACCCTCAGCAGGCAGGAACCATGTCTCAGCACCGTTTCAGGAGCTCCATGGGCCTTGGGCACAGACTGCAGAACCCCAGCGGCCCACCACCGCCCACCGCCGGGCCTGTGACCGATGGCCTGCTTTGGGTGCGGCAGACAAAGCTAACGGCAGTCATGAGGCTTCAAAGCTAAATAGCCACAGGACCTGGATGCTCAGAGGATTTCCACTCCTCCCGGAAAAGGACAAGAAGTGTCTGGGGGTCACCCTCAGTAACTGTGCCCCTAACCGTCCCCTCCCCTCTCCCCCGTCCCCACCCTGGCTGGGGTCACTAAGCAGAAAGCTACCTGGAGGCTCCCAGCCTGGGTGGAGGCCTCACCTTGTGCCCACACCCAAGACTTTCCCAAACCCCTCCCTCGCTCCACCTCCACCCCTTTTTTAAGAGCAGGAAGGAGGCCTAGCTGAACACAAAGGGAGAATTCCCTGGCCCCCTGTGGTCCTGGCTCTCCGATGGGCCCTGGATATGACGATAAGAAAAGTAGTCTGATGGCTCCAAGGACCAAGGGGAAGAAAGACCACTCAGAAATGCCTGGTGGGGTAGAGGAAGGAAAGGGGCAGTTATGCCAGGAACAGGGACTCTGGGGTCAGGCTCCCCTGATTCAACGCCTGGCATTGGCTCTGGGGGAGACCTTCCGCCTCAGTCCTGGTCTCCTGTCTGTAAAATGGGTTAATAATGGTGCCCGTGAAGTCCTCAGTGCAGCCTGGTGGAGAGAAGTACCCGGCAAATGCAGCCCCTACCTAGACATGGGACCACAGCCCTTCCCCTTGTAGGCTGCCACTATCCAGGCTGTACCATAGGGATGGGCTCGCACACCTCATGGACCTACGCCAGAACCCATGCGCTCAGGGGTGGGAGGGCCCATGGCCGCACTCAGCCTCTGTGCCCAGACCACTGGGCCCAGAAAGCACATGCTCACCCCCAGCTCCTGACCAGCCACAGGAAGAGGAGTCAGGGCCACGTGGCCTGCCCACTGGCTCATCCCCCTAAACACTCTCTCCCCTGCCCAGGCACCCCAGGATCCTAGCCCTTGACCTTCCCTGTGGTCCTGCCTGGTCCTCCCTTGGCATCCCCAGAGATGGGTCTCTTTTCCCCTCTGAGCGTGCTGGCCTGCCTGCTTCCTTCTGGCAGGTGACATGGAGCTACCGAGGCCATGATGGCTCAACGTTTCACGGTCTTCCTTGCAAAGGCCAAAGCGTTCCGTGACCATTTGGGGCCCTCAAAGCCACTCCCAGTACCGGGAGAAGGGGCTCTTCTTATGCACACCTACTCCATCCCCACCACCAGCAGGGGAGTGAGGAAGGGGAAGGGGCAAACCCAAGGCGCAGAGCTCAACAGAGTCATATCTTACCAGCTGGGTGGCCTCTGTAAAACGGAGACATCCCCCTCCAGGATGGAGGCAACTGAGTCTTACCCACAGCAAGGAGGCACGTGCCTGGGAGACACATCCGTCACCCTGCGGGGAGGTCAGCAGGCGGCCAGAAGCAGAGAAGGGGTGACAGTCCCCCTGTGCTCAGAACCAGCTGAAATCAAGCTGCCACCCCTGCCTAAAGCAACAGGACAGAGCAGGGCAGCTCTTAAGGACACGCTCAGGCTTCCACAGGCCCAGTAGGGACACTGCCTCCCTCTGCCCTGACCCTCTCTGGGGAAAGAGAGGTCAGAGACCCCAGGACAGAGGAAAAGGGGCAGCAGACCCAGCGGTGGCTGGACTTGGAGCTCTTGTCTCTGGGGTAGTGGGCGGAGGGGAGGGGCGGGGAGTGGGCCCACATCAAGTCAGGACTTCACTCTGGCTGTGCCAAGACCCGGGCAGGGCTGAGGGTGGAGCACCTAAGCCCTCTGGCCTGCATCCTCTGAAGGCCCACCCCTCGGCGGCTGTACCCAGGCAGGCTGCAAAGACAACAGGGAGGACTGGGCTCTGTGGGTGAACTAGAGAGGCGAGCCCTTCCTCTCCCACCCAAGGCACTCGGAACATTTTCTTAATGTGTTATTTTTGCTAGGCAAATAAAAAAAAATGTATCAGGCCTGTGCAGGCCCAAGGTGCCAGTTTTTAACCCTTTCAGCTGGTTTCCTTGCATCTCAGAAGGATCCTAGCCCGGGCGGCACCGGCCCTGTGACAAGCCCCATCTGGGTCCAGGCCAGCAGGAGCCCATCTCTGGTGGGCCCAGGGGGCAGGGGGCCACTGGGGGAGGTGACGCTCTGTCTTTCCGGGGAGGAGCTTTTCTGTGCAGCGTCTCTGCGAGACAGGCAGCAGTTGTGAGATGAACATCTTTTTAACCCCTGTGTTGCTAGAGGGCATGGAGTCTAAGCGAGAGGTGAAATGACGGGGACCGGAGCCCAGGAGGGCTGGATTTCACTTCTTAGGACCCCCGGCCTCTCTCAGAGGAAACAGCGCACCAACCTGATCTGTAGAGCAGTTCTTTGATTATAAGGGCTTTTATGTAGCGGAGTGCACCTAATCCCTGGGTTTACAGAGGGGAAGTCTGGGCCACAGAGACAGAAATACCGCACCTCGCCTCAAACCTGGGCAGACGGGATCAAATGCCAGATCTCCTCCTCACTCCAAGTTTGACTCCAGCAGCCAGGCCTGCGCGGCACAGATGAAGAAAACTTGGGCGCCCATGCCCTTTACCCCAGGGCCCCCAGAGAGAGCTGCTCTTCCTACCTCCCCATCCTTCCTCTCCACCTCCCCCCAGGGAAGAGAGAAGAAGGAGGCCACCTGGCTCACCACGCAGCCTCAGCCCCCAGAGCCATCTTCAAGGCACCTGGTCTGTGCGTCCACCCGCTGTCTGGTAAATGTGAGCAGGGTGGAACTCAGTTTGACCCACACTCAAGACTCAAGCCTGAGGATTTTACATTGGTTTCTGTAGGGCACCCCTCTGAGGTCTGTGCCCAGAGGCTGAAGGGTCATTTCCCACCCAGCTCACAGTCACAGCTTTTGCAAAGGCCCCAGCAGGAGAAGATGGATGGCACCGGGATAGAGCATCCGCTGGCGGAAGGTTTCTCCAGGCTCTCCTGTTGGGGGGGACCCAAGTCCTAGTCTAGATGGCTGCCCAGGACAGTTCATTTTACACAGAGAAAAAGCCTCAGTCACTGGCTGGGCCAGATGTAGCCACCCCTCCAGCCCCAGTCCAGCTAGCCAACAGCCTACATCTCACAGTAGGAGGTAAGAGTACATACCCTGGAGGGCTTCAGCCAGCTTTAAACCCCAGCTCAGCCACCTGTTAGTTGTGAGATGTGGGACAAGTGCTCAAGTCTCATCAGTAAAACTAGGATAGTAATACAGTACCTAACCCCATAGGATAGTCATGAGTAGTATATGAGTTAATACAAGGAAGATGCTTAGCACATTGCCTGACTATAACTCCAGGGGAAAATCCTGGGACAAAATGCCATTGAAACCGAAATCAGTCAAAGGGAGAACAAAAGTGGGAGAAACCTGTTTATTGCTTAACAAGCAGTCATCCACTTCTGCTAGCCCTGTCTGGTCCAGATATGCCCTCGCTGGCCCCTGTAATTGCCTGTTGATATGGAAATGGCTACTTCCCTCCACCCCTAGGAAACACCTATCGATATGGAGATGAACTAAGGCCAGGTGAGAGATTCTGGAAATACTGCAATTTTACCCACACTGACACACTGTTAAGATCTAAATAAGTAGTTAGTTTAGGATTACTACTGTTGTTATTATTGTTATTATTATATTCTGACCCAAGAGAGATAATGGATATCAAGCAGGCAAAAACCTAATGCCCTTGGGGAGGTGCCACAGAAAAGGAGAGGCTCTTATGCAAGGGACCGTCATCCTCTGTGGGCGGGTTGCTCACCAAGGGGGTTACTTGAGGTGGAAACTGCCATTAATAGTAGTTCCCTTTTGGGCCAGTCACAAACCTACAGAGCACGAGGGGGTGAGAAGTTTTACTATTATGGGAGTAAGAAATGTTACTACTGGATGGAATGCCATTTTTAGAAACTGGGAAGTTATTTTGAGTGAGGGCTAGTGTTCGTAATTTTTTTAATAGCCTCTGCACTCTAACAATACATGTTCCTTCCTACCCTTCTGAGGAGAAACCAGGGCACAGTGGGGAGCCTGGCCATGCTTCTGTGGTTGCTAGGCAACCCCTCTGGCTTCCCACCCCAGCGGGGCCTAGTAGAAAGCCAAGGGTGGGCTCCATGACCCCCTACAACCCCTCATCACAAGTGCTAGAGCTCATTAGGTATCTCTGAGGCCTCTAAACGGTGTCTAGAAAAAGCGGCCTGGTTTTCTTTCCAGCGTGAGTGTGTGCAATTAGGAAGGTAAGTCACAGTGAAGAGCATTTTGTACAGCTACAGTAATGCCTTGCTGTGGGTAAAATTGTAGTATTTCCAGAATATTTTGCCTGGCTTTGGCACATCTGCATATCAACAGGCGTTCAGTGGTGGAAAGAAGTATGGCTCTAGTGCATTTGCATCTTTCCTCAGGGGTGGAGAAGTTCATCTCCATATCAGTGAGTGATTACCTGGGCAACAGAGGGCTTATCTGTACCTGAGAGGTGAGGGGAAGGCCGGTTTTGCTGCTGCTTGAGCAAGAAAGAGAGAAGCTCCCAGATTGCGGCTTGTAAGCAATAAATGGATTTTAAACTTTATTTCTCCTTTTGACTGATTTCGGTTTTTAGAGGTATTTTGCCCTGGGAATTCCTCTCCCCGGACTTACATTCTGGCATAGGCGGCAGGATTCCACTGAACCCGAAATCTGTCATAATGGGTGCGACCTTTGGGAGGGCCACCCCAAAAAATGATGGGGAGAAGAGGCGCTCATCCCAAGGGACATGTGCCTACACTCGTGTGGTCATGGAGGCACCACCACCACTGCTGGCTGCACTGACCCCAGCCCGTGGCCCGAGCCTAAGGCTACTGCTTCCACCACTGCTGCCGCTCCTGCTGCCGGCCGGAGCCTGGTCACAACTATGGAAAGGAGCAGAGGTCCGGGTCACCTTGACAGAGAAGCAACTGGGTGCTATGTACCCCACCTTGCTGGCTACGGAGCCCATTGCCGGAACAGATCTGACCCTATTGTGAGGTAGGTGCAAGACCAGACCCAAAGGCCACGGAGTGGTGTGGCACAGACACCTACCGTATATCATGTGACTGACCACTTGCCTTTGGCATCCCCAGGGAATGATGAAGCAGACATATTGGCCCAGGTGCACAGGCTAGAAATAAAGCCTGCCTCTGATGTTGCCCAATGGCTACATCAGCATTTGTTGCACACGGGGCAAAAGACAATATGGGCCCATCAGTGGGGCTTGCGTTTGACCTTTGAAGAAATCAGCTGAGCCTGGAAGGAGTGCCCTTCACGTTGTGCAGATCAAAAAACCACCAAGAGGGGCCTAGAGCGTCTCTTTGCAGCCTATGGCCTGTTGCCAGTGATTGAGAGCAATCAAGGCACCCACTTTATTGGACATGCATTGCAAGGATGGGTGCAGCAATTAGGAATAAAATGGACGTGGCCTTGGACATTTCAATGCATGGATCGGCGATGGCTGGCTCTTCTGGCACCTTGGGGAAAAGGCCTGGAAGCTGGTCTCCTGTGTATTCCTGGAATAACAGAAAAGTGGCCCCCCACAATCACATTATTTGCTTCTACAGTCCTTGTGTCCTGGATGCGCCCCCTGGCTGCAGCTGCCGCGTGATGGCTGGAATGGACAAGCTTTGGACTTAATCTGCATGGGACTTTGAACCTAGCTGAATCCTCTGGCTTGAGAATTATCATGATTTTATTTCTGTTACTATTGTACGTTATTAGATTGGTTGGAAGAGAATGAGTAAATTGTAAGGCAAGATTTCTGGAGGGGTGGCCTGTGGGTAAAATTCTAACATTTGTAGAATATCTCACCTGGCTTTAGTACATCTGCATATCAATAGGCATTCAGTGGTGGAAAGAAGTATGGCTTTAGTGCATTTGCATCATTCCTCAGGGTTGGAGAGAAGTTCATCGCCATATCAATGGGTAATTACCTGGGCAGCAGAGGGCTTATCTGTACCTGAGAGGTGAGGGGGAGGGCTGGTTTTTGGCTTCTGCTGGAGCAGGAAAGAGAGAAACTGCCCAGATTGCAGTTTGTGAGCAATAAACGGATTTTAAACTTTATTTATCCCTTTGACTGATTTCAGTTTTTAGAGGCATTTTGCCCCGGGATTTCCTCTCCCCGGACTTACACCAGCATCCTGTGCTTTGTGGCTGCATCACTCCAGCCTCTGCCTCCGTGTCACCCAGCCTCCTCTTCCATCTGTGGCAAGTCTCCCTCAGCCTCTCTCTTGTAGGACATTGGTTATTACATTTAGGACCTACCTGGAAATCCAAAGGCATCTCCCCATCTCGAAATTCTTAATTTAATCTTAGATCTGCTAAGATTTTTTTCCATATAAGGGAACATTTTTAGATTCTGAAGAGTTTAGAATCTGATATCCTTGGATCAGGCTACTCTCCAAGCCAGTCTTCCTCTGACAGACCTGGACAGTAGGTGACCACGTGGCCCCCTGGCACGCCGGCCAGCACTCTCTACCTGGCACCACACACTAGGATAGGGACAACAGAGCTCATGGTGCTGGCCCTGAGGCCTGACTCTTCCTGAAGATGTCTTGTATGGAACTGCAAACAGGCCAGGCCTGGAGCTTCTGGGAGGAACGTGAGTGGTGGACTGCACACTCAGGCAACAGCTCCCCTGAGGCCTCCAGTTACCACTATGAAAAGAAACAGGGATCTACAGACCAGAGGCCAGGACTGTAAGAACTTACAAAAATTAATTTTTAAAATTCATCTTTTATTACACCATACAAATTCAATTAAAAAATGGAAAAAAATAGAAAATGTAAACTCTTCAGAATCCTAACCCTCAAAGACAACTTAAAAATGGTTGTATAAAGTGATCTTCCTTCTAGACCTTTTTCTATTCAGATAGAACCATATATTTACAATTTTAAAAAATGAAAGTGGAATTATGCATCTCTTCTTTAACCTGTGTCTTTTAATAAAAGATATGTTTCGGGCACTTTTCAAGGCAACACAGGTGCATTTCCTCCATCTTTCTAAAGGCTGCAGAAGATACCACCATGTACATGGATGAGGAGTTACCCTGCTGACAAGCATTTCGGTTGTTTATAATTTTT
Organism: Smutsia gigantea; assembly: GCA_032199065.1. Classification (NCBI taxonomy): domain Eukaryota; kingdom Metazoa; phylum Chordata; class Mammalia; order Pholidota; family Manidae; genus Smutsia; species Smutsia gigantea. Next base: position 59,395 of record JAVSCE010022496.1, on the reverse strand, counting down.
CAACTGAAATAAATGTGGTGAGATAATTCAGTGAGTTACTAATATCAGATGTGCTCATGTTGCTTTGGGAGGTTCAAAAAGATGGGAAGGCATTTTTCTCCCTCCTCCACACCCCACCTCTCCCTCCCTCCCAAACAATCCAGCCTCTGGTGAAGGAAGTCACAGCTTCCCTAACTCCCAGGAAAAATTAATGGGCCTTTGTTTGCCCAGGCTGAGCTTCACAGACACAAGGAACCAGATTGTCAGAGGGTAGGGGGTGGCTTCCACTGCAAGCACACAAACATCTCTAATTAGACAATAGAGAGAATGCATGGCCTCCAGCAACAGAAAAGCCCAGGGGCTGGGCAGGATGCAGATCCTGGGGAGGATCCAGAGGTTCACAGTATCCTCAGGGTTTGGTTGCGTTTTTCTGCAATTCTCTTGACTCAGTCCTGCTCTGTGGGTTAGCTTTGCCCACAAACTCATCTTCCCCCTTGTAGTAAAAAGGGCTCATGCATTTCAGGGCCCACATCCACCCAAGATGCTATCCACAGGAAAAGAAAAACCTCTGCATTGGGACTTGGAGCGAAACCTGAGATGCAACCTGATTGCCAGTTGAGGTCATGTGCCCAACCTGAACCAATCACTGTGCTGAGGAGATGGCACACCCTGACAGGCTTGACCTAGGTTTTGGGCTCCCACTCAGGGGTTAGAGATGCAGGTGGTGTTCCCAAAGAGGGGTTTTCCAGTGAAAATTAGGAGGTTGGGAAAGGAGAAGCAGGAAGGAGTAGAAGTGAGGAGGTAACCAACTGAGGTTCATGAGAGTCTTTAAGAGTGGATGGCCTTGAAGTGGTCCTGTTTAGGGAAAAAAAGTGGGCTTTCTGGACTGTGCAAACCCCACACGCTGACGCCTGTGGAATCCCCAAAGGGTGGAGCCAAAACACAAGTGTGTGCGGAGCAAATTCACACAAACTCCTCCAAAATAAACATCCTGATGTGACCCTGATTCTAGGATGAAGTCCTAAAAATGGAACTGCTGGGTCAAAGAGCTTGCACATTCAAACTTGAATAAATATTGCTCAACTTCTGGCATTCAAGATGGCGGCATGACAGGTGAGACAGAGAACTCCTCCCAAAACCACAGATAGTGTGAAAATATAGTTAATAAAACTAACCGTAAGACAGCAACAGGAAAGAAGGCTGCACCAGACTGCATACAGACCTCACGAACAGAGCAGACCTCACAAAACAGGGTAACGTAGGTAAGCCTTGATCCAGCAGGTCCCGAGCCCTTTCCCCACCCCAGCTCACCGGCTGGAGGAAGAGAAACGGAGCAGGGGAGGGGGTGGAAGCCTGGGACTGCTGGACACCTAGTCCGGAGTTTCTTCCTGGGTCAGCCTTGGAGGGTTGTATTTTTCTAGAAAATTGTCCATTTCTTCTAGGTTATCCATTTTGTTCGTACATAATTTTTCATAGTATTCTCTAACTTTAATTCTTTGTGTTTCTGTGGTGTTCCTAGTGATTTTTCCTTTCTCATTTCTGATTCTGTTTATGTGTGTAGACTCTCTTTTTTTCTTGATAAGTCTGGCTAGGGGTTTATCTAATTTTTATATTTTCTCAAAGAACCAGCTTCTGCTTTCATTGATTCTTTCTATTGTTTTATTCTTTTCAATTTTATTTATTTCTGCTTTAATCTTTATTATGTCCCTCCTTCTACTGACTTTGGGTCTCATTTGTTCTTCCTTTTCTAGTTTCATTAACTGTGAGTTTAGACTGTTCATTTGGGATTGTTCTTCTTTCCTGAGGTAGGCCTGTATTGCAATATATTTCCCTCGTAGCACGGCCTGCACTGCGTCCCACAGATTTTACGGTGTTGAATTATTGTCATTTGTCTCCATATATTGCTTGATCTCTGCTTTTATTTGGTCATTGATCCATTGATTATTTAGGATTATGTTATTAAGCCTCCATGTGTTTGTGGGCTTTTTCATTTTCTTTGAGTAATTTATTTCTAGTTTCATACCTTTGTGATCTGAAAAGCTGGTTGGTACAATTTCAATCTTTTTGAATTTACTGAGGCTCTTTTTGTGGCCTAGTATATGATCTATTCTTGAAAATGTTCCATGTGCACTTGAGAAGAATGTGTATCCTGTTGCTTTTGGATGGAGTGTTCTGTAGATGTCCGTTAGGTCCATCTGTTCCAATACGTTGTTCAGTGCCTTTGTTTCTTTATTTATTTTCTGTCTGGTTGATCTGTCCTTTGGAGTGAGTGGTGTGCTGAAGTCTCCCAAAATGAATATATTGCATTCTATTTCCCTCTTTTATTCTGTTAGTATTTGTTTCACATATGTAGGTGATTCTGTGTTGGTGCATAGATGTTTATAATAGTTATATCCTCTTGTTGGACTGACCCCTTTATCATTGTGTAATTGTTCTTCTTTGTGTCTTTTGACTTTCTTTGTTTTGAAGTCTATTTTGTCTGATACATGTACTGCAACTCTTCCTTTTTTCTCCCTATTAGTTTCATGAAATATCTTTTTCCATCCTTTACTTTCAGTCTGTGTATGTCTTTGGGTTTGAAGTGAGTCTCTTGTAGGCAGCATATAGATGGGTCTTGTTTTTTGATCCATTCAGTGACTCTTTGTCTTTTGATTGGTGCATTCACACCATTTACATTTAGGGTGATTATCGATAGGTATGTACTTATTGCCATTGCAGGCTTTAGATTTGTGGTTACCAAAGGTTCAAGGGTAATTCCCTTACTATCTAACAGTCTATTTTAACTCACTTTGCTATTACAAAAAAAACCTAAAAAAATTTTTTTTCCTCCTTTTTCTTCCTCCTCCATTCTTTGTATGTTATGAATCATATTCTGTACTCTTTGTCTTAGGTGACATCTATTTAGTCTTAAGAATATTTCCATCTATAGAAGTCCCTCCTAAATGCACTGTAGAGGTGGTTTGTGGGAGGTAAATTCTCTCAGCTTTTGCTTATATGAAAACTGTTTAATCCCTCCTTCAAATTTAAATGATAATCTTGCTGGGTAGAGTATTCTTGTTTCGAGGCCCTTCTGCTTCATTGCATTAAATATATCATGCCACTCCCTTCTGGCCTGTATGGTTTCTGTTGAGAAATCTGATGATAGCCTGATGGGTTTTCCTTTGTATGTGATCTTTTTTCTCTAGCTGCTTTTAAAAGTCTGTCTTTATCCTTGATCTTTGCCATTTTAATTATCATATGTCTTGATGTTGTCTTCTTTGGGTCCCATGTGTTGAGAGATCTGTGCATCTTCATGGCTTGAGAGACTATCTCCTTCCGCAGATTGGGGAAGTTTTCAGCAATTACCTCCTCAATGACCCTTTCTATCCCTTTTTCTCTCCCTTCTTCTTCTGGTACCCCTATAATGTGAATATTGTTCCGTTTGGATTGGTCACACTGTTGTCTCAATATTCTTTCATTCTTAGAGATTCTTTTTTCTCTCTGTGCCTCAGCTTCTTTGAACCCCTTCTATGGATTACCTGCTCACAGTGTTTGTTCATTGTGTGGAGTTGTTTATCATTTTGTTATTGAGTTGTGAAAGCTCTTTGTACATTAGGGATACAAACCCTTTGTTTTATCTGTTCGATATATTTTCCCCAGTTGTCCTTTGTGTTTTGACTTTGTGTGTAGAGCTTTGTTGTCAGAACTTTACAAGTTTTATGTCATTAAATATATCAGGCTCTTTGGTGTTCTGCTGAGACAGGTCTTACCCACTCTAAAATAACAAAAAATGGTCATTGATGTTTTCTTTCATACATGAGCTCTATAGTTCCTTTTTATATTTAAATGTTTTTATATACCTGGAATTTATTTTATTATATTATACATGTGAGGCAAGGATGAATTTTTTCTGTTTTTTCAAATGGATAGCCAATTAGGATGCAAGAACTTGGTGAGATTCCAAAACCTTCAGAAATTTCCCATGGTTCTGATTTTTCTTAACATCTTGCTTCCATGGAGTGACTAGAAAGGATTATAAGGAAAATGGCTGGGGTTTGTGCTGAAGGTCAGGGACAGCCAGGAAGGGAAGATAAAGCGAGGCTGGGATGCAATCTTCGGCCAGTGTTAGGAGGATGGGATGCAGTGCCCAGAGAAGGGGAAGTGGCTAAGTCACTGCAACAAGAAGAAAGGAAGGCAGGAAGAGTCCTCCTTCTCTTGGGAAGAGTTCAGGGAGCAAGAGAAAGACCCTGCCACATCCATTGCACCCCAAGCCCTGTGCCAAGTAGCATTCTGTACTTTTACCACCTGCTTTCCAATCATTCAGCCCAGAAGTCTGGGCTCATTAGTGCGGGTTCCTTCCACAAGTACTTATTGACCACTGACTCTGAGCCCAGGAAAGGATCATTGTAGCTGGTGATGGAGTGATAATGGAATTTGTAATAATAACCCTGAGACAGTTAGAAGAATGCTTGCAGGGAATCTGCCATGCTACAAGGCATGATCATTTTAGAAAAATTTCCTTCAGATGTGGCATTTTAAATTTTGCTCTTTAGATCTGAAAAGGTAATTCTATGACTGTTGGAAAAATAAAAATGGCTCTATTTTTAACACTTGTGACTACTTGTGCTTTCCTAGGAGGGCCCTCCTGGCTGTGTCACCTGTCTGTTTGGGAGAGGTCAGAGGTCATAAGCACCCCATCCACAGCCATCCTGGGCCCCACAGCAGGGCCTGGATTTCAAGGGCTCGCAAGCAGCTGGCCGCAGCAGCTTCCACAATAGCACGTGTATATCTCTGGCCCTACACACCCACAATGCTCTGGAACCGTCTTTTGGGTGACGTTCCTCTTGGAAGGCATGGATCATGCACCTCAGGTAGTAGGTGCCCCAGTAACGGCTGAATGAATGAGCCAGTGATGGTGGAGAGCATGGTGTTGCTGGGGCTGCAGGGTCACCTGTGGGCCAGGCCCAGCTGAAGACCACGTCGGGAAAGAAGCCCACAGCAGAGCATGGCCTAGGAGGGAAGCCTGGCATCTTCCATGTGCTTCCTTGCACACAGGGTTGGCTGAGAAATGGCCATCACCACCCAGCCTCTGGCCTGTATCCCTCTCCCTTGGGTGGGTGGGTGGCCTCCAGCGGGCAGCCCCTCACAGTGAACCAACCGCAGCCGCTCCTCCCTCGGAAGCTTCAGCAGCTGCAGGCCCTGTCGGTTACCCACTCGCATACTCTGAGACCTTTCCTGCTGACTCACTGCCACCAGCAGCCCAGCAGAGGCCAAAGAGGAGGGAGGGAGGAGGCCAGAGAGGCTCCATCAGGACCCAGGAATGCTCTACTGGGCAGGAAGCAGGGACTACTAACTTCCCGGTTTCTGGGGCTCTGAAGGAATGACAGGAAATTGGATTCTCTGGGGGTTGGATGGACTCCTCTGTCCCTGACTCAGTCACAGCCAGGCCCTTATCAACCCCCATTTCAGTAACGAGTCCCCTGGCCCCCCTGCTTGTGCTAAAGCACATTCATGGCCTGCCCTGTGATGGCATGTTCCGGGCAATTACCTGTGACTGTACATGTCGTGTGCCGTCGCCTGTGTGTGTTCTCCTGTGCCGACGCGTGTGGTTGAATGCAGCTGTGGCTGAGTGGAGGGGTATGAGTCTGCGTGTGACCAGGTGCGATGAGGAGTCCCTGTGTGTAACTGTCCAGTTGTGTGTGATCATGTGCAGATGAATGGTTGCGTGTGAATGTATGTGGTTAAGTCTCACTGTGTGCAGTGTGACTTGTGTGACTGTACGTCATGGCCAGTGAATACACGATAGCCTATGGTTCCATGTAGCACTGTGGGGCTGCCTGCTGCCGAGTGTCACAGTGTGCGAAGCATAGGCGTGGATAGCTGTGTGCAACTGGGTGAGCTTTGTGTGATTCTTCAGGACCATGGGTGAGTTCCATGGCACGAGCTCCAGGAGGCCAGGGGTCTGCAGCTCGTATTTTACGGAAGGTGAAGGATAGCTCTGTGTGTGTCTGTTGTATGCTTTTTCCTTTTCAAGGTCCTACCCCCGGGCAGCCTTTCATGACTCCCCCTTATGAAAGGAGTGGAGCTAGGCTCCAGAATGCTCTCCGCCAGGGTCACTGACTGGTTTCAGAGTGTTTTCTTGGAAGTCAGGCTGAGCTTCGGGATAATGCCAGCCCATCAGAGCTCTGACAGCGCAGGCTCCCAGAGCTAACAAAGCCTCAGCCCAGCCATCGCTCAGGCCCAGGCGGCCTCCCACCACTGCAGGGATGCAGCTGGCTCCTCTTGACCCCTGCCATCGTTCCCACCCTCCCCACACTTCATCCGGGCACGAGGGAGCACGGGCACCCAGCTCCTCTTCTATTCCACCCTGAACACACGCACATACATGCCTTCTAAAGGGTTTGCCACTCATGCCTTCAGGGAAAGCAGAGGGAGTAACAAAAGCACCCCGCATGAGGGATTTACAAATAGTTAGACTTTCAGCAGCTCTCAACAATCCAGGTCCACTTTTCCACCAGAGGAGCATGGGTGAGCTTCCTGTCCTGGACTGGAGACCCCACCAACGCAAGATCCTCACTCCCCACCACCCCCGCCCACAACTGAGACAGGCTTTCCGCCTCTCTGAGAGTTCTCAGTGCCATGGTTCTGCCCAGAATGGTCCGTTTGGCCCTCCCCTCTGCAGATCAGTTGGGCCACAGCTGCCCAGATGTGCGAGCCTCCAACTGGTTCTGCATCTACTGGGAAAGAACCCCTGTGCTCAGGGTCTGGACCATCTGCCATGGCTCAGGGTCTGGACCATGCTGAGACCAGGCTGAGGATGAGCGATGCCGTGCAGAGTCAGCGGGAGCCCCCCTGAGGGGAGAAAGTGCTGAAAGCAGGGGTAGAGGGAAAGAAGAATCAAGGGTGAGGAACCAGCGTGCCCTCTCCCCGTGGAGAGCTGGGCCAAGGCCAAGGCAAGTGTCCGCTACCAACACCACTGGGCCCTGGGGGGAGGGATGTTGAAGAGAGAAAACCTGGACCAGCAGCTCAGGGTACCGAGGCCCTGTCCTAACTCTGCCACCAGCCACTGTGTGACCAGGGGCAGACACTTCGCCACTCTGGGTTTCAGTTTATCCACTTCAAAGATGCAAAGAGGAGGTGAAACATGTAAAGCATGATGTCCAGAGGCATGAGTAGATGCTCAACAGACATGACCTCCTATCCAGATGTTGCCCCCTTCCCTGGGCTCTAAGGCCCTTCCCACCCTGATTGCCTTTGTCTCTGAGAGAATCCACCTTTTTCCTCCCCGACTAAAACTGGCAGAGCCCACCCCACCCAGATCCTACAAAACCCTGCCCCGAAGCAGGGGGGGAGGTGGGAAAGTGGGTCGGGCGGGGAGTTGAGCAGTAAGAACGGAGGAAACCAGTGGGGATGGAGGAAGGCGGGCAAACGGGACAACAAGGCTGCAGGACGTCCCCAGCAGGGCCACGGTTCCTCCTGCACCGCCTTGGCTTGTCTGCCTAGCCTGGGCCTGCCCCCTCCCTCGCCACCAACCACTGTATGTCCCGTGGGATACAGCTCTGGACACAGGTCATTCGCGTGGACGCCGCAGCTCAACGCCTGTGGAGCATCCAAGCCGAAGTCATCCTCAGCCCAACAAACTAGGCAACAGAAGCTAGAAAAATTAGGAAGATACAGTCTTTTAACTACAATAGTAAGAATACCTACTGATCATACTAGTTAATACCACATGGCAAGTTCAACTGCCTTCAAGACCCAGGCAGATGATGTGAACCGTTGAAGCAGGCTGGTGGGGGCCTGTAGGGCACGAGGGGCGTGGGGAGCCAATCGTGGACAAATATACCCTGTTTCAAAGCAGGCCAAAGAAAAGACAGCTGCTGGGAAAAGAATCTCTGCTTCAAATTCAGCTGCCTTTTATGACATTTTCTGAGTTCTTACGAAGTGCCAGGCCGTGTGTGAAGGGCCTTCATGCATTCTTAACTTGCTCAAGAATTCTGCGAGGTAGAGATTAGTACTGCAGGAGACACATCTACGGCAACCCCCATCGCTGTATCCTTCTGTTCATGCCTTTGTGCAATCCCCTCCCCTCAAGTGTGGGCAGGCCTTGTGACTTGTTTCTAGCTAATAGAATAACCAATATCTACCCAATATGGGCAAAGGTGATAGGATGTCGCTCTGTGTTTGCATTTTGCTATAATAGATCAAGTCTTGCAAGCAGACTGGTGTAGCCACTTCCTCTCTTGCTGACTTTGAGGGGGTGGGCAGCCATGTCCTGAGAGAGCCTTTGGAGAGGGCCCTCTAGCAGGGAATTGTGCATGATCTCTAGTTGCTGAGAGCAGTCCCCAGCTGATGTGGGGCAGCAGGAAGATTTCCATCCCACAGCCACAAGGAGATGAATTCTGTTGACAACATGCACGAGCCTGGAAGTGGATCATTCCCCACTGGAGCTTGCAGATGAGAACGCAGCCCTTGCCGACGCCTTGACTATGCCTTGCAGCAGACCCAGTTAAGCTGCTCCTGGACTCCTGACCCACAGACACTGTGGATAACAGATGCATGTTGCTTTAAGTTGCTGAGTTCATGATGATTTATTGGGAAGCAATAAGCAACTAATATAAGTATTATCCCCATCTTACAGATGAGGAAACTAAAACTCAGAGACTGATCGCACACTTAGTATGAGGTACAGCAGGGCCCAGAGCCCAGTCCGTCTCCAGACGCCACAGGCTGACATTCTCTCCGGGACCCAGCCTGCTGTGCTGGTCTGCATTTGCTCAGAGGCCACCTAGGTAGGACAGGCCTGGTCTGCACCGTATTGATTAAAGTCTGTTTTCTCCATTTCAACTCAACAATGTGTTACATCTCCACCTGTGCCAGGTGCTGGGGAGACAGTGACAAGCAGCACAGACCCAGGACCTGCTGTGGGGAGCAGAGGGTGCAGTGGGGGCTGCAGGCTGTGGACAGAGGATATCACTTCGGTTACAAAATGAGGAGGGCTGGGATGTGCTGGGAGCATGTGGTGGGGCAGCCAGCCTCGGCAGAGGGCCAGGACAGTCTCCGTGAGGAAGTGGCACTCAGGTCCCTGGGGAGTGGACTCAGTGGGGGGTCAGCCCCACTACATTGCAAGGGAGGGAGGGAGGGAGGGGCTAAGGCGGTGAGCTTTCCTGGTCGAGGGTCCCCAGGGAAGAGTACTCTTCCAGCAATGTGAGATCGTCCTGTTGCTGTGCACCGGCTTCCAAGACCCCTTGTTCCAAGGACCCAGGGCCTGGATGATGCGCCGGCAACGTCCAAGACTTCGGAGCACCTCTTCCTGAATGCACCATGGGTGGGTAGGGTAGGGGTGGGAGTTGCTTAGCTGTGACTCTCAACCCCTGAACACCCATCCCCAGATATCTGGCAGAGGAACATCACGGGTAGGGGTGAGAGGCAACTGGACAGATGAGCAGGGATGAGGGTATGAGCAGAGCCAGAGAAAAGAGGAATCAGAAAGCCCCCCTTCTTACCCACTGTGGGCCTAGCTACAGTCTGTGGTGACTCTGCAGACCCCTGCTCCTTGCCGACGAGCCGGCTGGATGGTGCGGGTCAGGCAGGTACCAGCCGGAGACAGACAGCATGCAGCTGGGCCATCTGAGGAGCGTTCTACCAAGAGACTATTTGCAAAGGTAGGGTCAGGGTGCAGGAAAGGACCACCGGAACCTGGACCAACAACAGCAGTCCGTTCCACTGCGAGGACTGATGGGCCAGGGCAGGTGACCAGAACTGATCTGAGAGGAAGGGCCACCCACCCAAGTTGCGGCCTCAGTTGAGGGAGGGCCAGATATGAGCAACCCCACAGCGGGTATGGGGATGGGCAGTAAGGGACCCAGACTCTCCCGTTGCTGCCTCCCGTGTGCTATCGCTGCTCTACACTGGTCAAAGCGGAGAATAAGGGCATCCACAGACCCAGACGTGAGGGGAGACCCAATCCCCGCTCTGCCCCTTCCCAAATAGGGACTCCAACAAGCCACTCAGCCTTCTCGGGCTTCAGTTTCCTCTGTAGAGACGGTGAGCGTGCTTACATTCAGTTACTCCGAATTTGAAATGCAACAATGTATTTAAGGATTCCAGCTTGGAGCCTCGTGTGCATCGGCAGACTGCCAGTCCTTGGTTTCTGAGCGTCAGCGGCAAGAACACAAACTCAGGGCCACTAAGAAGTCAGACACCAGCCCCCTAATCCGGGACATGCAAACAATGCACTGACGAGAAGCTTGCTTAGCAGGTCTTCAAGTCCCCGCCAGGCCCAAAACCCAGAAACGCTCTGTCTCTGCAGGGGCCTGAGGGGCCCACACACTCCTGCAGCTGCAGGAGAGGGGAGGGTGCTTTGCCTCTCAGCCCCACTGGAGAGAAGCAGCACAAGGCCAGTCAGAAGCCCAGGATATGCACTCAGGGGATATCTGAGGGGCGGAGGGCAGGCAGCAGGACTAGGGCCCAGCTCGGCCTAGGATCATGGGCCCAGCTGGAAGGCGACTTGGCAGCACCAGTCCACCGCCCCGTGTGGGAATCATCCCGTGCACCCTAGGCATGTGTCATTTATGTGGGACCCAGCAGCAACAGGGAGGAAGCTTACAGCCCCACAAGGCACCCTGGCAGCTGGGCAGCCTTCTGCCCCCACATGTCCACTGGCTAGAGCAAGAACAGCCAGGCCCTGCCAGGACAGCCCTCAGAGCCGCCGGGACGGGCTCCTGGCCCCCACCCACCTCTGCAGACTGCGACATCCTTCAGTGCCCAGAACAAAGACCTTTGGTGAGTCCCGCAGACCTCTGCCCTTTATTGCTTTGTCACCCACATCTCAAGTTCACAGGATGAGGGTTTTCAAAGCGTCAGTGTCAGGACGGGCCTGTGGTCTGTTTTTTTAAATGAAAGGAAACCAAAATGGATCAAAGAAGTGCAGGTGCAGCAGATGAAGGCCGTGCCCTGAGCAGGAAGGGGGCCCGAGAGGAAGGTGTGAATGCCTGGGAGAGAGGCCCCTGCTTGTCCAGCAATCTGGGGCGGGAGCAGAAGAAGGCAGAGATGAGGTGCAGCTCAGACGCCCTCAGAAGGAGGGGGCAGGAGAGACAGGGCTGCCCCTCTGCTTTTCAGGTCGAGAGATGACACCTCAGTGCTGTGGAAGGACCAAGCACAGACAAGCAGGGGCCGCTGGGAGGCCTGGGAGGTCACAGTGCTGTCCAGTGCCCACTCCTTGTCCTTCCCCAGCCCCTCTGCCTAGGGGCGCCCTCCTGGATCTCCCAATACATCTCAGGCCACCTCCTTCCGCGCACACTGCCTGAGCCCTGGGCAGCTCTGTCCCGACTAGCATTAGTCTCCCAGCTGTTCGCTCACCTCAGGTTTGCAGCGTGAACTCCAGCCTCCACACTGGATTGGCAGTTCCTATTTCTAAGCAATGTCTCCAGTACTTCTTACATCTCAGAGGCATCCTAGAGCTCAAAATGGGAAACATTAAGTCTCCATACCTCCTTTGAAACCATGATTCAGTGTACCAGGTCGCTTATAAAAAGGGTGGGCTGTAAGGCTGTGCATTTTGCTGCCTTTATTTTCCTTCCTTTCACTGCATTTTTCTGGCTTCTTTTTCATTTATTTTATCTTGTATTGAATGAATCCTTTTCAATAAGACTCTTTTTTTAAGTTGTGAAATGTTTCAAAAATTTGGAAAAGCATAGGGAATTACATAATAAACACCCTGGTACCCACCTGCCAGCTTTATCAATTCTGAATATATTGGCATATTTTTTTGTGTGTTGTAAAATATACTAACATGAAATTTATCATTTCAACCATTTCAATATCCTTTAGAACATACCATTATACACAGAGTTAAAGGGCCCTAGGACCTCTCTTCCATTCTCTTCCCTCCTTCCCTTGAGGTAACCACTATTCTGAATTTGATTTTCCTATAAAAGTGGTACATGTTTTACAATTAAAACAACCCATTCAGCGGTGAAGGGCATAAGGCAAAAAGTAAAAATCCTCCTGTTCTCTCCAACCTTAAACTCACTCCCCTAGAAGTAATCTCTAAAATTTTCTATGACTCTTTCCAGGTGTTTTTAAATACATGTGAATCATAGTAGCTTGTTTTCCTTTTTAAAACAAATGAACTTTCACTATGCATACTGTTCACCAATTTGCTTTTTGTTTCATTATTGCTGGTCCTTGGACATTTTTCCATGTGAGAACCATATATCTACCATATTCTTTTTAACAATTACATGGGATTCTGTTTTATTTAATAGTTTCCCAAGGATGGGCATTTAGGTGGTTTCCAGCTGCTTGGCTATTCTAAACAAGCCTGCACTGAACATTCTTGACATACAGTTTTGTTCACTTGTGGGAAGACCGTATATCTGCAGAAGAAATACCTGGGAGTGGATTTTCTGGATAAAAGGGTATTGAACATTTGACATATTGAAAGATATTGCCAATCCCACCCCCTCCTACCCCCTGGCTAAAAATTACCAACTTAAACACCATCTGACCACGTATGAAAATTCCAGTCTCCCCACATCCTCAAGAACACATCTTTTCATACCGTTATTGGCCTTCTGTTTATCCTGTGAACCGTCTGCTCTAATCTTTTCCCTTAGCATTTTATGGGGTGTTTTTCATATTTGAATTTTTGATCCATCTAGAATTAATTTTTGATGCAGAGTAAGATAAAATCTTTTTAATTACCATTTATTGCTATTCCTACTCTGTCAATAGACAGAATTAAGCACCAAGATAAAAGGAAAAGTAGATCTCTTTCCACTCCTAACTGGCAATAGCTGCCTGACTTCTGCCTCCCCACTTAGAACGAGGCCACCTCAAGGCTCTGGGTAAAGAAATGGAACATTCATAATGGATGGGCTGGACACAGATGTTCTGCAAACATTGAGTCTATTAGTCTTTCATCAAACAAGCAGTCACTGGAACTTTGGTCTTTCCCAAGGAGAACTCTATCACGTGTGCTGGAAGAGGGGGACACCTGGGTATCTGGCAGAGAAGGACTGTGCCCACTACAAACAGTCCACCCAAATCCATTCTTCTTCCACTGTAATGAGGCTGAAGCTGGGCACGTAGCTGCCTAACTAGGGAGAGTTTCCTTCAGCCCTGTGTGTTTAGATGGGGCCACACAGCTGCATTGTCACCAGGGGAATGTGAGCAAAACTAGCCTGTGGCCCTCCAGCTATAATGGTTTAAAATAGGACACAGCTCTTCCTGTTAAGAGGTGGGGGTCGATGACCCCTCTACTTGAACCCGGACAGTTTTCAAACAAGAGCACTGTGGGAGGTAATGGGGCTTCTCTGGTCAGGGCCTAGGAGGCTCTGCAGCTTCCGCCTTGCTCCCTGGGAACTGGCTCTTGGAGCTCTGAGACTCCATAAATGAAGCCCAGCTCCCCTGAGGCCGCCACATTGGAGAGACCAGTGTCAGTGGCCTGGTACAGGCCCAGCTGAGCCCAGGCTAGCAGCCAAGCACCAGGTCAGTGACAATGCCTCCCAACAATTCTGTCCCCAGTCATTTGGGCTTCTCCAGTGGAGGCCCCAGACCTGTAGAGCAGAGACAAGACATCTTCCCCGTGTTCTGTCCAAATTCCCCAGCAGGTCTCACAGACACACAGAATCTGTGAAGATAATGAAATGAGTGATATTTTACAGTGCTAAATTTGGGGTGGCTTGTTATTCAGTGACATCACTGGAACCAAACCCAGACCTACAAAACTCTTTCCCCTTCCTGCTGGCTCCAACCTACATGTGGTACTAACCCAGGCTCAACTGTGAAGATGACAGTTCCTGGAGGTGACAGAGCCACAGGGTGGAACGACAGCTCCCTGGGTGACAGAGCCACAGAGTGGAATGACAGCTCCCTGGGTGACAGAGACACAGGGTGGAACGACAGCTCCTGGAGGTGAAAGAGCCACAGAGTGGAACGACAGCTCCCTGGGTGACAGAGACACAGGGTGGAACGACAGCTCCCGGGGTGACAGAGCCACAGGGTGGAACGACAGCTCCCTGGGTGACAGAGACACAGGGTGGAACGACAGCTCCCGGGGTGACAGAGACAAGGGTGGAACGACAGCTCCCTGGGTGACAGAGCCACAGGGTGGAACGACAGCTCCCTGGGTGACAGAGACACAGGGTGGAATGACAGCTCCCGGGGTGACAGAGACACAGGGTGGAACGACAGCTCCCGGAGGTGACAGAGTTACAGGGTGGCACGACAGCTCCCGGGGGTGACAGAGACACAGGGTGGAACGACAGCTCCTGGGGGTGACAGAGACACAGGGTGGAACGACAGCTCCTGGGGGTGACAGAGACACAGGGTGGAACGACAGCTCCTGGGGGTGACAGAGACACGGGGTGGAACGACAGCTCCTGGGGGTGACAGAGTTACAGGGCGGAAGGAACCCAGGTCCTTGGATCACAGGTGGCACTGCACCACCTGATTAGAAACACTCATCTCACAGGTTATGTGAGAGAGAAATAAATGTCTTTATTCCTTAAGCCAAGTAAACAAAACAAAGAACAGTGGGCAAGGTAGACATGGTCCCTGCCCTCTGGGAACTTAGGTCTTTGATTGGGGATGAGAGTGGAAGGAGGGGTTCACAACAACAGATCAGACGCCCCGAGATTACACAACTGGTTATTTAATGGCACTTGCAACCAGTTCTAAAGCAAAGATAAAGAGGGAGCTGTAAAAACAACTCATAGGGGCTCTGAGGCAAGGTGAGGGGACAGGGAAGGTAGCCCTGAGGAAGTGATGCTTTGAGACCAGAAGGGTAAGTGGAAATTAAGTAGGACGGCAAGAAGGGAGGAGAGCTTTCTGACACTGGAAGTGGGCAGAGCATGTGCAAAGGCTCTGCGTCAGGAAGGAGAAGGAGTTAGAGAAACAAACAAACAAAAAAAGCCATTGTGAGCCTTGTGGGTCAGGCTGAGGATTTCAAGTATGATCTCTAAGAATGAGAAGCCATGGGATAATTTCAGCAAGAGAGTGACCTGATCAGGTTAGCCTGTGGAACAGAATGAGGGTAGGGAGACCACCAGAAAGCTGATGGAGACCCTGTCTGTGGTGAGGGCTGTGGAGAGAGAGGTGATTCACTCTGAGAGATATTTGGGAGGTGGTTGGTAGGATTTGGTGGGGAAGGGGAGCTTGTGGAGGGAGAGGAGTCAAGGATGCAACAGTGCTGAGGTGATGTCTGGTCTATGAGTAAACGATAATGTCATGGCCAGAGGAAACTAGACATGGCCAAGTTCAGAGGCAGCTCAGAGCAGCATAAAGGGGATTAAATTTGTTAGTGAGGGCCTTTGAGTAAGTCACCTTTCACATCTTAATCTTTGTTTATAACATGGGAACATATTATACTACAAGACTGCTTTAAGCCTAAGGACAGTGGCTGCATTCATTCACCCAAAAGTACATAGTGAGCAGTGCCTATGACGTGCAATAAAAGAGTGATACAAGTGCACGGTGTGTTAGTGAAAGGGCTAAGGAGAGCACACAGGAAAAGGGGAGAGAAAGGAAGGTAAATTGTTAGGTAAGATATTCAAGGCATACTCTCATGAGGCGGGTGGATCCAGGATCTATAGAATCTCCTTTAGAAGAAGAATATAAAAATATCTTATTTTTGCAAATTCCACAAACATAAGTGGCCATATGAATAGTTTCTAAAGCTTTGGATGGAGCAAGTATGAGAGAACACAGAGCACAAGCTTCAGGAGTTCTCAGTAAATCCACCTCTGCTCACAGAGCTGGGGAAGGGGAGGGGGACTGGATGTCACGAACAGAACCTGTTGCTGTGACTTAGAGCAAGTCACTCAACTACCCAGACCCTCAATTTCCTGATCTGTAACTGGGGAAAACAACATCATGTCCTTATAAGGTCTTAAGGAATAAATAAGGGCATGTAAGTAAAGTTCCTGGATCATAGTAATAAGTAGTAGCTTTTAGTATAATTTTTATTCTTAGCACACATACAAGGGGAGCCAGTCTCAGCCCTGGGGGTGAGGGGTGGGGGGCGAGACCTGAAAGAACCAGAATTAAAAGGGGATTGTGAGCCCCAGTGGCAGGCAGGTCCCATGCTGCCTGTGAGTGTTGGGCTCAGTGGCACTGTGTGTGTGGTCTCTGACCTGTGGAACTGATCTGTGGCGATGGCCCTCATGGGCTACCCTATGCAGCACAACCTATGTAGACCCCACTCCCCGTGAAGACCCAGCTGCCTCTGCACATGTGGATGTGTAAACGGGATGAAAATGGGGTGGAGGTGGGGCACACAGCTGACATTGTCTTTTCCGTACAACTGTTGCGACCATCTCCGGAGCCTTCTCTCTCCTGTGCACGATGGCAGCTCTTCAGCAAAACCTATTGCCCAGGTTGCAGAAGAGACAACGGTCCCAAACAGTAAGATCACCGCAGCGGGTGTTCAAGTCGGTATGGCCTGTGCCAGCAGCTTTCTGGGAAAGCCTCAGGCTGATGCACTTGCCCTTGGGGATGTTTGGAAGATAAGCTCAAAGGGTAAGACGATACATCTGCAGCATGGGAGCATCCTTCTCCAGACGCCTAAACTTGTGGCAGAAAGAGATTACTCTGTGACTGCCAGTTCTAAGCTTGTGAGGGCAGCTGCAGGCGTCCACCAGCAAGGTGCCAAGGAACGGTAATGTCTTCAAATTCATTATTCCTCAGATCATCAAGGGTAGTCCGGATTGCATCATAATCGTGGTTTTCAACCCCATGGATACTCTCACATGTGTTACCTGGAAACTAAGAGGATTACCCAAGCACCAAGCAATCTGGAATCTGCTAGATTTCTCTAAATTATGGCTGAAATACTGGGAATGAATCCCTCCAGCTGCCATGGATGGACCGGGGAGACCATGGTGACGCAAGTGTAGCTGTGTGGAGTGGACTGAATGAGGCAGGCATTTCTCTCCAAGGACTGAATCCAGAAACGGCAATGGATGATCATACTGAAAATTGGAAGGAGGTAGTGCATCAAATGAGAGCTGAAAGTGCCTATGAAGCCATTAAGCTAAAAGGACAGACCATGTAGGCTGTTGGGTGGGGTGTGGCTGATCTCACCGAATCCATGTTGAAAAATCTTTGCAGGGTTCATCCAGTTTCGGGGATGGTGAAAGGAACATACGGGATCAAGACTGAAGTCGTCCCGAGCCTTCTGAATGCTTGGGGGTTATTAACCAGGGTTAGCAACCAGTAGCTGAATGCTGATGAGGTTGCTCAATTCAAGAAAAGCATGTTCTGTGGGACATCCAGAGGACCTAAAAGCCTGTGACTTCTGGGTTCTAGGCTGTAGAAATTCAAGAACTCTTATATGATGAACACAAAGCTTCAGTTGTCATCCATTTGGATTGCAAACATGGATTGCAGTTCGCCTTTATCTTCCTAGACATGTAATTTGGGCTCACAGCATCAAAGCCCGTGCCACATTTAATACTTGCAATATGAGCCTCTGAACAAATAAAATCAACTATTGTAAAAAGAAAGAGAGAAGGGGAGGGAGGGGGAAGGAGGCCGGGGGCTCGGACAGGCCTGGATTCCAGTCCTCCGCTGGCGAGAGGCAGGCACCTGTCTGAGTTGCTGCCTCGTCAGCTGTCACAGGACAGGACAGTCCTAACTGCTTGCAGCACAAGGGGGTGTGAAGAGATAATGGGCAGGCACGCACAGAGTGCGAGGTCACCGTGCCTGCCTTCCTCTTCTTAGACAGACACACACTCTTGCGGATGTTTTGGAAGCCACACACCCAGGGCCTGCACCAAGGAGCAGACAAGGTTGTGACAGCCGTGTGCGCTTGGTGACTGAAAGCTCTCCCAGGCCCTCGGCACGTGGCTGCCGCACAAACGTTCACAGACACATAAGAAAGCAAACTTGGCCCTTGGTGACTGCCAGTGACATTTTAATGACTTTCAACAATGAAAGCCATAATCAGAGGGCGCTCCAACTCGGCTGCCGTGGGTTTGTTTGCCCACGAGTCACAGTCATCTTGCCGGGCGTGCACGTCGGCTCTGAGCCCTCAAAGTTCTGTTGCTAAGAGATTATGAACCAAAGGATATGTCCAAAAAAATAACCACTACAGGATGTTCTAGGATAGAGCCATAACAGCCCAAACAGAACAGATATGCTGTCATAGGGTAACTGGGAGGTAGCCTGGGCATACACATCCCATGTAACTTACTGGTTTGCCAAGGTTTTAAATATAACAAAATAGACTCAGTGATAACAGTAATGGACATAATATAAAAATGCATGATTCCAAAAGTTCTTCCATTAGCCAGGATGCATTTATTGGGGGCCTATTGTTTGCCTATTCCATGCATGTCTATGACCATCTCAGCCGTATTTAGTTGCAGGCAATGACTAAGTCTCACATAGCTGTAACCACCCCTGTTTGACACAGCGCCATGGTGTGACAATTGATTAAGTGATTTAACATAGCTGTTTGCAGCCACCCCCGCTCTTGTCCTGTTGCCGGAGCAACAGGAACCAGTCAACTAACAGAAGGACAGATTAGAGCAGGACAGAAGTTCCATCCACAGGGGAGTCAGCAAACAGGGTACTTGCAGGAAACTGTCTTCTGGAGCCTAGAGCAGTTCTGCCCACAGGATTTTCCTGGGGAGATGCGGCCATCCTGCCCTGCGCCCTCACCAAAAGCTCCTAGGTCTCCCCCGGGTGCTTTCTGTCAGGCAGAGGAATTAGTACAAAGTAACTGTTGTCCGTGAGGATAGGAAATTCTGATCTCTGCTGGCCTTTCTCCTGACCTGGGGCGGGGGGCAGCATGATGCCATCCTGACAATCTCTTCCTGCCGCCCCACCTCCTCCCTCCTCAACCCCCACAACCCCTCTCTGCTTTCTATCTGGCCAGACTCCCGGCTGCAGTGGCCTTATGAGCCGTACCTCATCTCACTGGCGCAGGAAATGGAAGGCAAGGTCTGTGCTCATATCTCTCATTTTACAGGTGAAGGAGCTGGGGGCAACAGCTAATAAATCAGGAAGCAGATGCGTGTCTTCTAACCTCATGTCCCAAGATCTTCACTGCTCCCCAGACCCCAAGTACCCTGTGATGTGTTGCACAGGAAACCGCTGGGTGTTACGACAGCTCCCAGAAAAGGGGTCAGTGTTTCCATGGGCCAGCAACCCTGGTGACCCTCAGTCGCTGTGTGGCGCCCCAGGGAGGGGGTCAGACCCACAGGCACTTGCCTTCCTCCTTCCTCCTCGGAGTAAAAGGGGGTCATGAATCAAGCAAGTCATTAAGACCCCAGACCTGGAAGCTTATTCTGCCAAACAAACCTGGGTGACCTCAGGCAAACTACTTGGTCTGCTGCAATGCTGTTTCCTTTCTAAAAATAAGGACAAGACTACTACCTACTTACTTTATAGGGTTGTTATGAGGAATGCAAGAGATGAAGTAGGTAGACGTGGTTAGCAGGGCGCGTGAGGACCATGTGATAAATGCTCACAGCTGCAGCGGCTGCACTTCTAACAATACCATCATTGGCATCCAATTCTGCCCAGGACATGGGGCGTAAGTGGGCAGGAAGCTGATGTCAATCAGAATGCCATTGTAGTCCCTCATGGTGACTGACCTGTGCCATGAAGGCCTCTGGTGACAAAGGGACACATTTTCCAGGCTTCTTGGTACTAGATCCTTAATTTTTCAGAAGCTGGGCTCAAAATATGGAGAAGCAGCTTCTTGGGTTTCCGTGCCTATCTAAACACATGTGCTTCCAATTGGCTCTCCTGAGCTGGAATTCCCCGGTGCCCAGCCCAAGCCTGCTCCCTCCACTGCCCATACCCTCTGCTCTGAATCATGCTGGTCTCCTGCTCTCCACCAGGCCAGGAGGCCTCTAGGGCAGGCTGCTTCCCCCACTCCCCACCCCACATATCGACTTCACCCCTTGAAGTGAGATGAGACAGAGCTGACCAGCCCAGGGTGCCCCCCACCGTCTGTCAGAGAGTCGCCACTCTGAGTCTTAAAACCCAGCCCGGAGATGGCCATCTAAAGGAGGGCTGTGGGGAGGGTGGAGGTGGAGGCCGAGGTGGAGGGGCCATGAATTCAGCAGCTCTGTCCAAGGCAGCGGCTCCCGTCATCCTGTGGGTCAGGACACCGTTTCTGCCAAGTCATCCTTTCTTGTCCAGAGGGATCCTGGCCCAGAGCCACATTCCTAGTGGGGTCCAAGTGCCACAGAGAGCGGAAACTTCCCGTCTCACCGGTCCCCGAAGGGCTCTAGCCCCACACACAGGCCGGTCTCTCAGCAGCCTCTCCTGGCCCCAGACACTCCCCTCCACATCTGTGAGTGTCCCCCACCAGAGCCTCGGCCCACCCTAGACCCCATCTCCAGAAGAGTTAAGAACATTCCACAGGGAGGAAAGGATGCTAGCACACCAGTGATGGAAGAAGGGAGAGGCTGAGCTGAAGAGGAAGGGGCCAGAGGACATGAACAAACATTCAAAACTCCTGCCTGCCCATTTGGCGGACCTTCTGCCTAGTGACAAGGAGCCTACGGCCCTGGGTCAGGCCTGGGAAGAGACTTAATCTCAAGCCAAAGAGGAGATGAGGCAGTCTCAGAGGCTTCAGCCCTAGGCCCATACTGCCCCCAGCCCAGCAACTCCATCATCCCCTTGTTATACAAAACTTTAGTGCCCTCAGACAAGCAAGCTGGCCACACCTTCTGCAGAGCTCATGTTTCAGGAACATGTTTTGAGCGCCTACTATGTGCCAGGCACTGTATTCAGCACCAGCCCCACAGCAGTGGACAAGCAAATGTGGCCCAGTCCCTGGTGTCTCTCCCATCTTTTCCGTGCCCACTGTCCTTGCGTCCACTCATATTCTCATTCCAGACTATCTGGGTTCAAATCTGGCCCCCCACTTCTAGCTGTGCACCCGTCAGCAAGTTCCTTTATCTCTCTGGGCCTCCACGTTCTCATGGCAAAATGGGGGCAAGCTAATACCGACTTCAAAGAGAGGATAAAAAAAGGTAAATGAGTTAATACATGTGAAATGCTCGGAATAGTTCCTGGCACAGAGAGTCCAGTATGTGTGTGTTCCTGACTCTGTGCCTCTGGCTATCCTCCACCTGGAATACCTTTTCCCTTTCCTGTACCAATCTGTAAATTCAGCCTCAGCAGAGTTTCCAGAAGGGAAGACTGTTGGGGGCAGGTCTAAGGCCAGGCCACGGTCCTGCAAAGGCCTCCAGCATCTTGCAGAGCACGTTGCCGTTAGCCAAGGATTTCACACACCTCTGCGAGGCAGATGAGGGGAGAGAGACTCCCGCCAGAGGCTGCCACCCTCCTCAGTGTCGGACCTGAAGGTGGAGCTGGGGTATTCGGCACCTTTGGACACTCTGAGGCTGTTGCCAGAACCTCAAAGGCTCCACACCCAGAGGATGCAGCCTTTCTGGGCCTCAGAGGTCCTGGAGTTGGTAGAGACTGTCTCTCAGAGACAAACAGGACCAAGGAAGGCGTCAGGACAGGGGGCGCTGGCCTGGCAGAGCCCCGAAGAGGGCCCCACGGGAAGGGCTCAGCCCAGGAAACTGTGAGCGATGCCGGCCGACCACAGGGCGCCCAGGCTTCCTGCCCTCTCCGCACAGGCTGCCCTGTCAACGTCACCAAGTCTGTGAAACCCTGCAGGGCAGGCAGTGGGAACTCAAGGGGCCCCAGGGCTCACTGGTTGTGGTCACCCTGTTGCTTCATGGCCCCGGAGAAGGTGGCTTTCTAAAGACGGCCATGCACACTAATGGGCTCCAGCTGTTGGGGGAGACAGGCACCTTATGGCGGCCCGCCACCCTGGGCTGCTGGGCTCCAGACCCCAGGGCGCCTCCCTCCAGCCCCTGTCTCCTGGGCCCCCACAGATGCAGGGAACCCTTAGACACAGCTGCAGGGTGCCATCTGTGGCTGAAGGGCTTTGGAGTGAGAGATACATGGGTTATCGGCCCAGTTCACAGCTTTTCTGGCTGTGTGGTTTGGGGCAAGTTGCTTTACCTCTCTGTGCCTCAGTTTCCTTATGTGTAAAACGTGATTTAAAAAAATGTACTTTGGTGTGAGGGTTCATTAGAATAATGTACACGGAAGGTTGGGCACAGTACCTGGCACACAGTCAGCTCTTGCTGAATAGAAGCTGTTTTAGCGAGCACTGTGAGTGGCAACAGAAAATCGGGATGCAAAACAAATACTATTACATTTCTTTGACTCTGCAATTTTAACTAAAACCATCTAGACCCACCCTATGATTCTTGAAGGAAGCCTATACCTTCTTCCTGATGCTTCCTCTCCCTGGTTCTTGCCCAAGAACCCCATCTCACATGCTCCAAAAGAGGGAGGGGGGCCCCAGCATCCACCCTGGGCCGGGAGACCCGGAACGCTGACCAGTCCGGCTCAGGTGGAGCCTGCTGACGCCAATCTCACAGGGTCAGGGGAGGAAGCTGGTCCTGCGCTACCCGGAACCCTGCGAGACTCATGGAGCTCCCAGGGGGTCACCCCAAGTAGAGCCAAAGCACCCTCCGTCCTCGCCCCGGAGATCCCCCCTCTGGGCCTTGACGTCCACACTCAGCCACACCCAGAGTAGAGTCTTTAGGGCTCCTGGATTGGAGTTCAGTCCCCTTTCCTTCTCCTAGATCCACGCTGGGCTGGGGGCTACTTCTCCTTCTCAGGCCCCACAACACAAACGGTCCCGTTATTCCGTGTCAGAAAGTCCCTGGAGAGCGGCGCACCTCGGCCCCCTCCCTCAGTGTCACCTCGATGCTGAGTCGCCTGCAGACAGCTCTTACACAGAGCAGAGAAAGTGTGTTCTCTAGTGGGACACCCTGCTATGTTTTTGTCCTCATAACTAGACAGCACAGAGAAGCTAGCGCTGAGGCCAGGGCAGCTGTGGGGCCCTTTCCTCTTTATGCCTCAGGAGCGTGGCATGTGAGCACCCAGAGATGCGCTGAGAGGTTTGCATTTCTCATCCCCAGGCCTCTGTCTCCAGAGCCTGAGCTCTCCCCAATATGTCCATATGGCTCCGTAATTGCTTGTGGACTGACTGAGAGCAAAACTACCCATCTGAAGGGGTGAGGATCAAGCCGAGATGATGCATAGGGCAGAAGAGGGGAGATGACCAGGGAAACCAGGCCAGTGGGGAAGTGAATGGGTTGGCAGGAGGGTGGGGTAGCCTCATGGGAGCGGAGGACACAAGATGCATTTCTAGGCTGGCCTGTGAGTGAGGGACAGTCGGGGTGGTGCTAGCATTGCTGCAGGAGGCAGGAGGCGTCTGTGGTGACCAAGGACTGCTCCAGGGGCACAGCAGGGGGTGAGGAGCAGGACGGCTGGACCTCGTGGAGGCAGCAGCCCCAGAAGGGGAGGTGGCTCCCAGGGGGTTCAGGGGCAACCATCAAAATTGTAACTCCCCTCTGAAGGGGCCCTGGGTGTGCTTGGAATCACCAAGGGCTCTGCCCTAGACGGTGCCCGGAGCCCAGGCTGCTCAAGAGAAGGGCTCCCATCACCCAGGAGCTGCTGCAGGCCTCTCGGTGCCCATCTCCACGCCCTGGGCTAAGACGCAGGCCTCCAGGGGCCTGAGCAGCCCGGAGCTGACCTGGGCTCTCTGAGGGGGACAGGCACAGGGAGTGGCCACGGGTGACAGGAACAACAGCCAAGGGCCCACTGTAGAGGACTACCACAGCCAGAGCCTCTGGAGCCAACAACCTGGGTGAAACCCCAGCTCACACCTTCCAGCTGTGCGGCAAGGTGTCCTCCCTGAGCCTCAGTCGCGCACCTTGCCAGAAGTATGGACTTCTCGGAGCTGTTTGTGGGATTCAGTGGGAGGGTGTAAAGAACGCAGAGCACAGAGCCTGGCGCACGTCGCACAGGGTAGCAGTGGCCTCCTTTGGCATCACACTGCCACAGGTGTGCCAGGCAAGCAAGTACAGATGACAGAGACCTCTCCCAGCCTTGTGCCTGTCCAAGAACCTACTTGGCACCTGTCCCTCCCCCAGCCAGGGCTCCAGGCCCAATGAGAGGAGGCTGGGAGCACAGGAGGTTTCTCACTGTGGCAGGGAAATCACTGGACTCGGGGTATGGGCGGCCGCAGTGACCGTCTCTCTGCAGGACGGATGCGGCTTTGCTGACAGAGAGTCTGTGGCCTGGACATGCCGGTGGTACAGGTCTGAGGTCAGCAGTGGGGAGCCAGGCCCACCACAGCCTTACCGCTCCCGGCAAAGCCCCACCAGGGCAAGGCATCTGCTTCCCATCAGCTTTTCCTCAGCCTGGGGAGGAGGTGGGGGGCTGAGACCTCCTCCCCGGGCCCAACTCTCACCACACGGATGGACAGCAAGGGCAAAGAAGGCAGGGATAGGCTCCAAGGACCCAGGTCAAAGAGAAAAGGACTACAGAGAGAGGTTTATCTTTGTTAGGTCACTTAAAATCCTTTGATAGCTCCATTTTGCAAGGTCATGCCCAGTCCAGCCCGGTCAGTATGCCTTGCCATGGTTCCCATACCAGGGTCTTGCGCTCCCTCCTGTACGCATGGCGGACACCCCATCCTTCAACTTAAATCCCATTTCCTCAGGAAAACCTCCCTGGTCCCACATTTGGTGTCCCTTAAATTACTGTAGGGAACAATTCGGTTTGCATTTATGTATTCATGGATGCAGCTGTTTCACACTGGCCCCTGTCTTCCTTGGGACTCTATCCCTAAAATCCAGCACAGGCCTGGCACAGAGTATGTGTTTAATAAATACTTGTTAAATGAATAAATTGTGCTTCATAATTCGTCTAGCAGTTTCCTTCTGTAATCTTCACATTTTGATCTCCACTAGGACTCTGCAGCATAGTCTGTGCTCAAACCCATCTTACAAGCCCAGAGTTGAGGTCACAGGTGCGTTAGGGGCCCTGACTCCCAAACCAGTGCTCATCCTTTGTCTAGGAGGGGAAGGGGGATATACTGGAAGAGAAGAGCCATGTGCCATGGACTCAGAGGCCAGCTAGAGGGCTGGGTAAGGGCCAGAGGAGGGTCAGGGATCATGGTCTGGTAGCCACGTTCTCCTGCAAATAACCAGAAGTCAACCTGAAAGCACCCGCATTTCCAGAGAAAAGCCCGAGCGTCTGCCCCAGCAGCCCCCCAGTTCTCACTCCCCACCCCTAAAATGGCCACATACCATAGAAGAAGAGGGAGGGGAGAGAGGAATGGCCACCTCCAGCAGCACGTCAGGCTGTCCCCCCAGCGGCCCCCAAGCCCATGCGGCACACTCCTCCATGACAGAATGGGTTTTGCCTTCAAGACAAAGCACTGTTTTTGACAGCTATGCCATCTCAGACAGGCTACTCACTTCTCTGAGCCTCGGTCTCCTCATTGGTACAATGGCCAGTAATAATACTGTTATTAAGGACTCACCTTCACGGGCTGTGCTGAGGGTCCCAGGAGCCCGTGAAGGCCCAAGTGCCTTCTTGAATGAATATACTAAGAATTGGGTGGGTATCCACGCTCCCATGGCTCTCCCTGGCCTGCAGGGGCCATCTCTCAGGCATTAAGTGGTTTCTCTGCTGGTGGCAGACAGGCCTCATTCCCCTTTAGGGTCTCAGGCCTCCCTGTACCTCCCAGCGCTCCCAGTCCAGCACAGACCCCAGCTGGCTGCTCGGCCAGACACACGAATGCGTGAGCGCTTGGCTGCACCCTAAAAGCTCTAATTCCCTGCTGATGAGACCAGGGACCGGGGAGGAAGCTTCTCTCCCACCTGGATCTGCTGGCTGGAGGATGAGTGCGGAGGGCAGAGCTGTGGAGCAGAGAGGAGCTTTCAGAGAACCCATGAGGTCCAGAAGAAAGAGCAACAAACTCCAGAGAAGAAGTTGGGGGAGGCGGGATATGGACAGAATGGGGCGAAATGCAGGAAACAGGCTGTATGGAGGCCCTGCAGAGGGCAGGTACAGCCCTGGCGCCTACCGAGACAGGAAAGAATGCCTGGGAAGGAACAGAAGAATCATCCTAGACCTTGGCCTGTGGGTGGGGCTGCACGGGGCAAAGACCCTGTAAAACAAGGACAGGGCTCTCGGGGTACCTGTGAGACTCGAGTCAGCACTGGGTACGCCCTTAGCGGCCCCCGCCTAGAACAGTGGCTGGCATGGAGCACATGCCCAGTAAATATTTGTTAAATGAATGAATAAAGAAGAATGACATTTTTTCTCTTCGCTTCTTAACTGGTCTCTCTGCCTCCCTCAACTCTGCCTCCTTACAACCATCTCCAAAATGCCAACATTTTTGTTGGCGGCAAACTCTGACCCCGTCACCCCCACTCGGACTTTGTGGGCACCTCCCCTCTCTGTAGACAGAGATTTCACACTGTGCACCTAAGCTGGAGCACAGAACCTTCCGTTTGGCCTGCACTCGGTGTTTTTGTTTTGTTATATTTAAATGTGAATTAGGTGCTAACATGTAAAAATAAAAGTGTCCACAGAGAAATCTAGGGTTTCCGGCTTCTCTGAAGAGTTAGTTTGGTGACATACCAGCGAGGCCTGCCTGCCCACCTGGGACAGTGGCTGGAGCTACTGGGAGCAGGCCGCCCTCCCCAGAGCCTTCTCTTCCTGCTCCGGTGTCTCCCTCCCTTCCCATCCTGGCCCCTGCAGAAGCTGAGTGTGTGACCCCTACCTGCCCTCAGGCTAACGTCCGGACTCCTCTGCCAGGCGCCTGAGGCCCCGGGGGCGTGACCCTCAGGATGGGCCTCTCCGTCCACTGCTATGTTCCCCCGTTATCTCTGGGATATGCTACCTGTTATCACAGGGCCCGTGTCTGACCTAGAAGAATGTCTCCGAAGCCTAGCTTAATGAATACATTCCTTGAGGGAATGAGTTAATAGAAGCCCTTGACTTCACGGGTGGCAGTGGCATTAAAAAATCCCCAAATGTCACCAAAGAAATTGAGAAGCCTTTGGTTTGTGGCCTTATCAAGGGCTACAATTTTATCACAGCTATCCTCAACACATATACCCTGTCCTGGCATCTCCAGGACAGACCCTGCCTCAAAAGCCCAGCTCTGGAAAAACAAGAAAATAGGATAAATGTTATTTTTGGAGACATAGACACACAGGCACATTGCCATGGACCTCAGCCACACGTATATGCGTGCACACAGGCCGTGTCAGTTACCACTGACCACGTGCTCTCTCGCCTCCACCTGGGGGCCCCACGCCTTCCTCCCCTTCCAGGCCCTTCCTGACACCTTGCCACCAAAACAGCTGAGCCCTGAGCTCTTGGCCTAGGCCTGCTCATGTGATCAGACAGCCCAAGCCCTCAGCTAGTGGTGGACGCTGGTATCAGGCTTGAGAGCTGAAGGAGACTCCGACACATACACATTTTATAGATGAGAACAATAAATGGAGTCAGACTGGGGCCTGGTGGGCCAGGCCTGGCCGGGAGAGGGAGAGCCCCAGACCTCCGGCCCCCAACTGAGCCCCCTCACACCAGGCATGGGGGGTCTGCAGCCCCTTTGCAGAAGTGGAACCAGCAGGCGGGCCAGCGCCCATGTGCGGGTCCAGGCTCGCTCCTCATCTGTCTGGCTCGGGCTCTGAAGCGTCCTTATTCACTGCTGTGTTCCAAGTGGCATCACTGGCTGTGACAGGCGTCGTGGGGACCAGGATAGAGGAAGCAGAAGCCAACAGACCTAGCGAGTTGCCCTGTGGCATTCAACTTCATTGCCATGGTTAGATTTATATATTTAGTGAGATAATCTTCCTGCAGGTCGAAGAAGAGGTGGTTCTTTCTCACGGCCTCATCGGAGATGCCCTTTGATAACCCTTAAGGAGAGTGGAGCCGGGCACTCTCTGTAAGTTATGTCCTGGCCCCTGTTTTACAGAGGAAGCTCAGGCCGAAGGGTGAGTCACTTGCTCCAGGCGCATTTCCAGGTTAGAAATGCGGGCCTGCCTTTGGCTCTTGCCTGGCTCCGGCCCTCCTGTCCCAGGTCTGCTCAGCAGGCAGAGACAGGGCCAAGCCCTCAGGCCCCGGAAGGCTGGAGGACACTAGTGGGGAGAGGCAGGAGAACTTCGGCCTGCTGAGCCCAGGGTCTCCTTCCTCAGCCCCGGGGAGGGTATCCTGGGTCCAGCAGCAGCGCCAGTCCTCCTGGGCACCGGCTGCAGCCCAGGGAGTCTGGGGCTCCCCGGGTGTCAGCTCAGAGCTCTCCTTGGCTTCCCCAAGCCCTGCTGAGTTGATTCACGGGCACAGCCAGCCTCATGAATCACCTTCACTTGCCAATCCCCAGGAATGTGGGGGTCCCATGAAAGTCAGCCCTGAGTTAAACAAACCAGCCCACCTGGGGGTTTCTACGTCAGCAGGCCGAGGCTCCCCCAGGTTTCTGGCCTCTCCTCGCCCCACTCCACATCTGCCCTCGCTGGGATCTGGCAGCCACCTTCCGGCACACACCTCCGAACTAGGAGGGAACCGAGTCGCCAGACTGAAACCATGTTTCGTTTGCAGGGAGGGTGCCCAGAAGCCTGAAAACCACTCTCCTGCCCAGGGTCTCCCCTCCCTCCCTGTTCCCGCTCCACCCCCATCTGCACCCTCCTCAGGACACACAGGCCTTATTTGTTGTCTAGCACCCTGCTCCCCAATCTGGGACTCTGTAAACCACCTCTCATGCCACCCTGGGGCCTACATGCACCCTCTGAGGAATGGGAAGTACATGGCTCTAGGGCTTTTCCCCAAGAAAGTGGAAAGGCTAGAGGGGTTGGGGCCAGCTGGTTGGCTCTAGGGGTGAGCCTCTTCCTGCCCCATCCTGCTTCCTCCACCTCCTCCTCAATCCCTATACTCGGCCCCAGCAAAGTCCCACTGGGCCTGGCCTTGGGGGTGGGCTCAGTCCTGCCTCAGGGACTTTCTGCTGAAGGAAGAGGGACCCACACCCCTAAGTGCCTATAAACAAAGAGGAAAATATGCAAACATTCGGCCTACTCACCAGAACAGAAGAATCCACAGCTGGACAGAGGGACGCACACAGGTGCAGACCACACTGCTGCTTGAGTGAACTGCACAGAGGAGGCAAATCTCAGGCTGTGACTCCCGCTCTAGGACACTGGACCTCTAGGGTTCCTCCAAACACTTAAAATATTTCAGAAAGCCAGCAGACGTGTTACATTTAGCCATGGTGATGCTTCTAGGATTAACAAAAATTCCCAGACTTTCCTTTGGTCTAGAATTACATCAACTCAACGCAGAAACACAGGCCATCTTGTGCTAATAAACATTTTGAAGGGCCTGTGTACAAGTATCAGACTGAGGAAACGGAGAAAGAAAGAATAGCTTAAAAATTGCTCTTGAACAAAGTTTTTCCAAAGGAATTTGTAGTGGCGGAAATAACAAAATGGATGTTTGATGCTTATTTCTTTAATACACAAAGAACTTCTACGAATCAATGAAAAAAAATGAATGGCCCTCCCAAAAAAGGTCAGAGCCCAATAACATGGGATTCACAAAAAAAAAAAGAAAAGAAGGAAATTCAAATAGCCAACAAATATAGGAAACTATGCTTAGCTTCGCTCTTATAGGCATTTTTTTTAATGAGATACCATTTTCACTATCAAATCATAAAAAATTTTGAAGTTTGCTTATACCAGCATTGATGCAGATGTAAGAAAATGGGCATTCAGATACTCTACTGGTGGAACCATGAATTGTTACAGTGTTTTTGGCAGGCAATTTGGAAACATACATTAAAATTTTAAACACATACCATATTAGTTAGCCGGCAATTAATCTACAAATGTAGTTCGTTATCTCAGCACTGTTTGTAATGGCAAAATAGAAGCAGCTCAAATGTCCATCAAAAAAGGAACTGGTTGCTCAAGCATATACAAGGGACTTTGCAGTCATCACAAATAATGGGTAGATCAGATATCGACATGAAAAACATGTCCAAGATATGACATTACATGAAAAACAGCAAGCTGTGAAACAATATGGTTATGTTATGGTCCCATCTGTATTTTTTTTAAAGCACATATATGACTTATAGCTGTATATGCTTGTCTACAAAAAACACATCTTAGGGATAAACAAGAAATTGTTAAGGGTGGTTCCCTGGAGAATAGGGTGGGGCAAGGGATAGGGTGGGTAGAATGCTTTTAATTTTTATATACCCTTCTCTGTGTTACATTATTCTCCATAGTTCTGATCATTTTTTAAAAGGGGTTCCTGGCAAGGAAAAGATGAGAGCTCCCAGCTGAGAAGGACTGGGTGATCACTAAGATGGGGCTCTTGCAGTGCGAGGGCATGGCCGTCAGCAGGCCCAGAGCACAGAGCCTGCAGGGGTCTTTGCAGAGGAGCAGAGCCCTACAGGAGCATCTGGAAAAGGACGTCTGTGGGGAGCGGCCTGCACTCGGCACTTCGGCCCTGCTCCGACCCAGGAGACAAATGGAGACTAGGGAGAGAAGCCAGCTCTTACAGACCAGCATACCCTGGAGGTGTGGTCCAGCCCCTCCTCCCCTCACCCAGCCTCAGCGATCCTCCTCCACTGTCACTCTGACCTACACCTGGACAGAATATCTGACCCACAAGAATGGAATTTGCATAAGGACTTTTCTAAAAGGAAAAGAAAAAGTGAAAAAAGGCCAACAGATAGATTTGAGCACAGGTTTCTGACCAGAAGATCTCACAGCCTGGCCAGAGATGTCGGGACCCAGAGTGGGATCCTTCAGGGGAAGAGGACTTTTATGGTCTTTGTTGATTCTTCCTACCCACCCCTGCCCCTTAACTTCAGTCCTATGGAGGCAGAGTGGGGTCGCATGGTCCTGGACTGGGACATCAGCTCTGGGGCTTCTTACCAGGGCTGTCACTTTGCTTCCCTGACCCTCAGTCTCTTTATCTGTAAAGTAGTGATCATGACACCTTGAGGGTTGATGTGACAATTAGAAATAATATAAGTAAATACTATAGCACAGTATGTGTCACACAAGTGGTGATTAAAAAGTCTATAGTTAACCTTATGGTGGTAATCATTTTGCGATTGATATGCATATAAATTTATACATATATCAATGCATTATGTTGTACCCTTCAATTTGCACGATGTTACATGTCAATTATATCTCAATAAAATGGACGGGAGCATTTATAACTCTGTGTGTTCATCAATGTTCTCTAAACACAGTCTCACCTCTGCGCCTGCGCTCCTGCTGGTTCCCCTGTCCAGGACGCCCCTCCTTCTCCATCTGGCAAAATCTCACTCATGTTATCAGGCCTAGCTCCAGCACCACTTCTTTGTCAAAACCTCAGCTGCCCTCCCTGAGCAGAAGCGGTGTCGCTTCCTCGGGCTTCTGGGCACCTACCTTTTCATAGTCCTTCCGGCCCTTACCGACCGGGTCACCGGGAGTCATTTGCCCTGCGCACTTACCGACCGGGTCACCGGGAGTCATTTGCCCTGCGCGCCGGGGCCCTGGGCCGGGAGGCCGCCTTGGCTGGATCCTGCCCGTCCACCTTGGTGGCCCTGGCGCTGGCCCGGAGGCCACTGAATACATCTCTGGTCAAATGCCTGCATGAATGATTTGCCCTCATCCCGACAACCTCCCCTCCAAATGGGACTTTCTCCCAGTCACATTCCTGGACTGGAGTTGATGCCAAAGGAGCTGGGGTGCCCTGAGGGGCCCAATTCAGGTACTTATGATGCTCGGGCTCCCTACACCGGGAGGGACCAAAGACATAGGGGCACAGCTGGAGAGCTGCCCCAGGGCCATCGCATCAGGCCACCTGGCAGCTTCAGTGACCACAGACTGGCTTTCTGAGGAAAGGGTCCGGCCTGTGCTCTCCCGCGCACCCATCCCAGCCTGTGCACAGCTGGCCTGCTCCCTCTGTGCCTGGTGTTCCTCCCCACTCCCAGAAGGACCACCCCACCCCCCCCCACCACCCAGACCTGGGCTAAGCTTGGGAACACTGTGTCAGTGCTTCCCCCTGCTGGCCACCATGGGAATGGCCCCTCAACGGGTGAGGTGTGTGCAGAAGGGAGACACCCGCTCGGGAAGGCCAGGCCACCAGGCAGAGATTGTTTCAGAAGACAAAGACAAAAGGGGGCTTGAACAGTTCTGGTTCACCAATATCTTGCATTAAGGTTTCTGGCAAAGATAGAAAAGGCATGCGCTCTCAGATTACAACCTCTGAACCAGCTGAGGGGTCAGGGGAGTCCAGGGAGCCTTCCAGAACCAGGGCATATTTGAGGGGAGATGGGAAGGATGAATAGGCATTAGCCAGGCAAAAAAGGTGGGGATGCAGAAGGTGCAGCGAGGTCTAGAGGCGGAAGCAGAGACTTGACTTCAGGGGGCTCCAGGTACTCGTTTGCAGATTTGTCTTCTGTGGAAAGGGTGTGAACTGGACAAGTTCTTTTTTTTTTTTCTTAAAGCAGTGGAAGCAACTGAAGGTGTTATAACCAGGGGAGTAATGTGCAGATCTGAATTTTAGAAAGGTCTGTTGGGCAGAGGTGGGGGCATCACATCACATGGATGGTTTGGGAGGCTGTGGTGGAAAAGGGGTGAGAGGGGATGGCTGATGAAGGCAGTAACAGCAGGGAAAGGAAAACCACAAGCAGAGTCTAGAGATTTAAGAAGAAAAGCCCAGGACTTAGTGACGAGTGTGGGGAGTAGAGAATTGGACCTAGAGTGAGACAGGGACACAGAAGGAGGAGCAGGTGGGGGCTGAGGAGGGAGCACGCTCAGTTTGGAGCATGAGGAGTTTCCGATATTTGAGGGACATTGGCCAGAAGTGACCAAGAGACAGCCACGAAGCTGGGTCAGAGGTGCAAAGAGACAGGCTTGAGCCATAGGCGGAGGCATCCTCGTCTCCTGGTCCATGATTGAAGTCGCAGGAGTGAATGCACTTGCCCAGGACAGTGAGAAAGGGAGAGGAGGGAGACAGAGATGCAAGGTCCTGTTCATTTCAGTCCTATAGCTAATCACTGAGGAGACAGGAAGACAAGAATAAACCAGCAAAGGTCTGGTTACTGGAAAGGTGTTCACATCAGAGGACATGGGTTCACATCCCAGTTCTCCCATATATGTGGCATCTTTACATCTCCAAGCCTCAGTTTCCTC
This sequence comes from Smutsia gigantea, assembly GCA_032199065.1. NCBI lineage: Eukaryota > Metazoa > Chordata > Mammalia > Pholidota > Manidae > Smutsia > Smutsia gigantea. The sequence goes on along the minus strand of JAVSCE010022496.1, from coordinate 26,390 downwards.
ATCCATAAAATGGCCCCCATAACACCTACTTTGAAGTATTATTGAAAGAAAAGTCATAATGCCCATTAAGCACGTCACACAGCTCCTAAGGAAGAGGTGTTCAAAAAATGAAAGCCACTCTCATACATGGCAAACGTGGAGATGCTGCAGGAGTCCAGAATCTTCCAAGTCTACTAGCGCTCTGGACTGGAAGCTGCTTCGAACCCCTACCCACGAATTTTGTTAGCAGCTGGCCGAACAAATGCAGGCGGCACACAGAGGTCCCTGAAGCTCTCTGTTGGTCCCTGAGCACCACAGGCCAGAACACCCAGCTCTCTGGGCCTCCGTCCTGCCCAGGATGGTGTTCTCTGGACGGAAACAGAGCCCACCTCTCCTGACCTCCTGCCTCGCCCTTCAGGACCTCCCCTGGAACTGCGGCATCTTCCAGCTGTGCCTGCCGCACGGGGACGTCCTCCCCACCACACTGGCTTCTGCCTCTCCCGTGCACAGCCCAGAGGAGTGAGGTGGGATGGGATCCGAAGAGGGTGTGTGGAGTCATTGGGCCTCAACGGCCCAGCTCCCCTCTGTGCGGGGAGCTTCCCAATATGCAGCCATGCAGGTAAACTTTATCCAGTGTGGTGGCCGCCCTGGTCTCAGTTTCCTGTAAAACACCAGTCTAGGCCAGGCCACCTCAGGGGTCCCTTGTCCTGCCCTTTCCTGTCTGCAGTTCACCTTCCTTCCAGCAGAGGGAGCCCGCACCTCTTCTCAGACCAGCAGCCTGTGACCGAGGCTGGCTGAAGGCCAGGAAAGCCCACTGCATCACCACCGTGCTGGGCATTTGACAGGCTTAGTGCAGTGCGCGGCCAGGGCAGGCATTCAGAAGTAGTAGCCACGGTTGTCTCCATTTCACAGATGAGGAGACTGAGCTTCCAAGAGTTTAATTCGAGCCCAGGGGTTCAAGTGTGTGATGATGATGTGGGCAGCTCCTGGGGGGTGTGGTGCCGTCTCTAAACGTCTGAAGAGCTTGCCCAGAAGAGGAGGCGCGTTGGCTGGGAGTTCCGGGGCTGCAGCCCTGACCCTGGCCGAAGGGAGAACGTCAGAACAGCCAGAGCTGGCTGGCCGGCCCGGGGACTGCCTTGGCTGTCTGCGAGCACGCTGTCTGAGGGTGTTTCGGGGGTCCGGAATTAAGGGATGGTAGGTCTCTCTAAAGGCCCTCCAGCTCAGGGCCCATACTCTGAAATGACTGCAGGGCCAGGCCTAGTGGGGGCCTGCCCTGAGTTACAGGCCCCTGCCCTTCCAGGGGCGAGGCTCCACCGATGGCCCCATGGCTGGCCACCCTCCCTCTGGGACAGGGTCGGCCTCAGGGCCTCTGGATTCCAGTCACAAGCCAATGGGCAGCCCCCCACCACCTGTTCCACAGCTGACCTCTCCCACTGAGGGCTTTGGTGGCCTCGGTTCTGTGCTCTTCATGGGGCTCTGACCCCTCCACCTACTGGAAATCAAGCTCATCGGGCTCCTTGTGGGGGCCCTGCAAGGCTGGCTGCCCAGGCCTGTGTATGGAGGAACTTCTGGCTCAGAGCTGGGGAGGCCGGACTCCTGGCCCCAGCAGCTGTCCAATTTCTGAGCAGAGCATGGCAGTCTGAGCTTCTCTGGAAGGATGCACACCCCACAGGGCACTCGGGACTGAGTGGAAAGGGTGGGACGCAGCCAAAGGGATAACCTCTCAGGTCCAAGCTGGTCGGGCCCAGCACTGGTCACTTCTGGGAGACACACTTAAAGCAGGACATTGTCGACCTAAGAACAGTGGAACACTGGCTCCCATCAGAACCACTGGGGAGACAGTGTAAAAATCTGGATTCTGGGATTCCTTCCTGGACTCTCCATGGGTGGAGTCCAGGACTTTGCGTTTTCAACCAGGCTCTCCAGAGATTCCCATGAGCCATGAATCTGACAAACTGCTGCAGAGAGACTAACCTGTCTGGGCCACTTGCTTTGCCAGGGAAAGCCTCCTGGGGAAGATGCCTGAGAGATCAGGTCTACCTTGAGTGGCTCTGGGGGGGAGGCTGCGAGCAGCAGGAAGGGATTGCAGGGATGCCAACGCTGGGGAGCATATTTATGGAGTCCCTCCCCTGATCCAGACGTGGGAACTGCTTTGTCTCGTGTAATCTTTGCCGTCATCATCTGCCCTTTTGAGAAACAATGAACCTAAATCTCAGAAAACTCAGATTCTAAGGCTAAAAGCCAGAGCATGGGATCAAACCAAGTGTTTCTGACTCTGAGGCCCTTGCTCTGTGCTATGTAGAGTCCCACAGGGCTCCCATTGCTGGTGAGGTGACCTGGTCACTAAGAGGGTCCCAACAGCAGCTGGGTGCTGCACAAGGTGGGGTGGGAATGTGGGGTGGTGGTGTGAGGGCCCAAGAAACTAAGGAGAGGCTTCCAGATTCCCGGGCTGGCTCTGTGCTCCCCTGGCACACACACCTCCCCAAGGCTCAAGGGATATCAGCCCGGGCCGTCCAGAGCCTCTCAAGGCCAACCAGGGTGAGACCTGGTCCCAGTCCAAGACTTGGGTGGCCTCAGTGCAGAGGCTCAAGATTCCCTGGGGGCACAGCCCAGGGATGTCTGGGGCCCCCAAGAGGCCATGTGACCCAAAGGGGGAGCTGAGCCCTCCCGCTGGCCTTCCCAGGCCCCAGGCCAGGGATCTCACCCTTCAGCAGCCGCCCCTGGGCAGGACAGAGTCCGAGGGCTGCAGGAGGAGTGCCTTCCTGGGACATTTTTGTCTTGCTTTGTTACTTTAAAAATTCCCATTTATTTTGTGTGGCATGGAGTGGGAGTAAAGAGGCATTGATTACAAAAGTAACATGCTCTTTCAGAAAAGCACGGAAAGGAAAGTAGAACCACAGAGGAGCCCCACAGGCTCCTAGATAACTGACCTCAATTCATCTCATGTCTTTACAAGTCAGGCCTCTCAGTTCAGACCTTACGCCTGCCGTTCACAGGTGTGTGACCTGGAACAAATCACTTACCCTCTCTGCCTCTTGTGCCTCAGTTTCTTCAAATGTAAACTGGAGACGAAAATGACAGAACCTTCTTCAAAGGGTCGTTGTGAGCGCCCACCTGAAGCACTTAGATTGGTGCACGTCATAAAGCCAGTGCTGGATGAATGTTTAGATTCCCACGGTGGCAAATTTGGTTTAGATTTCTGTGATCACAATTTTTTCTTGTATAAAACTGAGTACCATTTTCTCTGCCCATTTTGCAACAAGCCTTTTTCACCTAATACTGCATCATGAACATCTTCTATATTTAGATTTACATGATTATGTTTTCTGTGTAAATTTATATGATCATAAGTTTTTTGTTTGTTTTTAATTAATTTATTTATTTTATCAAGGCATTATTGATATACACTCTTATGAAGGTTTCACATGAAAAAACAATGTGGTACTACATTCACCCATGTTATCATGTCCCCCCATGCCCCATTGCAGTCACTGCCCATCAGTGTAGTAAGATGCCACAGTCACTGTTTGCCTTCTCTGTGCTACACTGTCTTCCCCATGATCCCCCCCACACCACGTATGCCAATCATAATACCCATGAATCCCCTTCTCCCTCACTCCCCACGCTCCCCTACCCCTCCCTTTGGTAACCACTAGTCCCTTCTTGGAGTCTGTGAGTCTGTTGCTGTTTTGTTCCTTCAGTTTTGCTGCGTTGTTATACTCCACAAATGAGGGAAATCATTTGGCACTTGTCTTTCTCCGCCTGGCTTATTTCACTGAGCATAATACCCTCTAGCTCCATCCATGTTGTTGCAAATGGTAGGATTTGTTTTCTTCTTATGGCTGAATAATATTCCATTGTGTATATGTACCACCTCTTCTTTATCCATTCATCTACTCATGGACACTTAGGTTGCTTCCATGTCTTGGCTATTATAAATAGTGCTGCAATAAACATAGGGGTGTATAGGTCTTTTTGAATCTGAGAAATTATATTCTTTGGGTAAATTCCTAGGAGTGGAATTCCCAGGTCAAATGGTACTTCTATTTTTACTTTTTTGAGGAAACTCCATATTGCTTTCCACAATGGTTGAACTAATTTACATTCCCACCAGCAGTATAGGATGGTTCCTGTTTCTCCACATCCTCGCAAGCATTTGTTGTTCTTAGTCTTTTCGATACTGGCCATCCTAACTGGTGTGAGGTGATATCTCACTGTGGTTTTTATTTGCATTTCCCTAATAATTAGTGATGTGGAGCATCTTTTCATGTCCCTTTGGCCATCTGAATTTCTTCTTTGGAGAATTGTCTGTTCATATCCTCCACCCATTTTTTAATAGGGTTATTTGCTTTTTGGGTGTTGAGACATGTGAGTTCTTTATATATTTTGGATGTTAACCCCTTGTCAGATATGTCGTTTACAAATATATTCTGCCATACTGTAGGGTGCCTTTTTGTTCTGTTGATGGTTTCCTTTGCTGTACAGAAGCTTTTAAGTTTGATGTAGTCCCATGTGTTCATTTTTGCTTTTGTTTCCCTTGCTCGATGAGATGCATTTGGAAAAAAGTTACTCATGTTTATATCCAGGAGATTTTTTCCTATGTTATCTTCTAAGAGTTTTATGGTTTCATGACTTACATTCAGGCCTGATCCATTTCGAGTTTACTTTTGTATATGGGGTTAAACAATAATCCAGTTTCATTCTCTTGCATGTAGCTGTACAGTTTTGCCTACACCAGCTGTTGAAGAGGCTGTCATTTCCCCATTGTATATCCATGGCTCCTTTATCCTATATTAATTGACCATATATACTTGGGTTTACATCTGGGCTCTCTAGTCTGTTCCATTGGTCTATGGATCTGTTCTTGTGCCAGTACCAAATTGTCTTGATTACTGTGGCTTTGTAGTAGAGCTTGAAGTTGGGGAGTGTAATCCCCCCAGCTTTATTCTTCCTTCTCAAGATTGCTTTGGCTATTCAGGATCTTTTGTAGTTCCATATGAATTTTAGAATTATTTTCTCTAGTTCGTTGAAAAATGCTGTTGGTATTTTGATAGGGATTGCATTGAATCTGTAGCTTGCTTTAGGTAGGATGGCCATTTTGACAATATTAATTCTTCCTATCTATGAGCATGGAATGTGTTTCCATTTATTGGTATCTTCTTTAATTTCTCTCAAGAGCGTCTTGTAGTTTTCAGTGTAAAGGTCTTTCACTTCCTTCTTTAGGTTTATTCCTAGGTATTTTATTCTTTTTGATGCAGTTGTGAATGGAATTGTTTCCCTGATTTCTCTTTCTGCTAGTTCATTGTTAGTGTATAGGAATGCAACAGATTTCTGTGTACTAATTTTGTATCCTGCAATGTTGCTGCATTCAGATATTAGATCTAGTAGTTTTAGAGTGGATTCTTTAGGGTTTTTTATGTACAATATCATGTCATGTGCAAACTACTCCTTTACCAACCTGGATGCCTTTTATTTCTTTGTGTTGTCTGATGGCCGTGGCGAGGATCTCCGGAACTATGTTGAATAAAAGTGGAGACAGTGGGCATCCTTGCCTTGTTCCCAGTCTTAAAGGAAAAGCTTTCAGCTTCTCGCTGTTAAGGATGATGTTGGCTCTGGGTTTGTCATATATGGCCTTTATTATGTTGAGGTACTTGCCCTCTATACCCATTTTGTTCAGAGTTTTTTATCATGAATGGACGTTGAATTTTGTCAAATGCTTCTTTGGCATCTATGGAGATGATCGTATGGTTTTGTCCTTCTTTTTGTAGATGTGGTGGATGATGTTGATGGATTTCCTAATGTTGTACCATCCTTGCATCCCTGGGATGAATCTCACTTGATCATGATGGATGATCCTTTCGATGTATTTTTGAATTCAGTTTGCTAATATTTTGTTGAGTATTTTTGCATCTATGTTCATCAGGGATACTGGTCTGTAATTTTCTTTTTTTTTGTGGTGTCTTTGCCTGGTTTGGCTATTAGGGTGATGCTAGCCTCATAGAATGAGTTTGGAAGTATTCTTTCCTCTTCTACTTTTTGGAAAACTTTAAGGAGGATGGGTATTAGATCTTCACTAAATGTTTGATAATTTCAGTGGTGAAGCCATCTGGTCCAAGGCTTTTGTTCTTAGGCTTTTGTTCTTTTGATTACCAATCCAATTTCATTGCTACTAATTGGCCTGTTCAGATTTTCTGTTTCTTTCTGGGTCAGCCTTGGAAGGTTGTATTTTTCTAGAAAGTTGTCCATTTCTTCTAGGTTATCCAGTTTGTTAGCATATAATTTTTCATAGTATTCTCTAATAATTTTTTGTATTTCTGTGGTTTCCATAGTGATTTTTCCTTTCTCATTTCTGATTCTGTTTATGTGTGCAGACTCTTTTTTTCTTGATAAGTCTAGCTAGGGGTTTATCTATTTTGTTTATTTTCTCAAAGAACCAGCTCCGGCTTTCATTGATTCTTCCTATTGTTTTATTCTTCTCAATTTTATTTATTTATGCTCTAATCTTTATTATGTCCCTCCTTCTATTGACTTTGGGCCTCATTTGTTCTTTTTTTTCTAGTTCCGTTAATTGTGAGTTTAGACTGTTCATATGGGATTGTTCTTCTTTCCTGAGGTAGCCGTATATTGCAGTATACTTCCTTCTTAGCACCGCCTTCACTATGTCCCACAGATTTTGCATTGTTGAATTATTGTTGTCATTTGCCTCCATATATTGCTTGATTTCTGTTTTTATTTGGTCATTGATCCATTGGTTATTTAGGAGCATGTTGTGAAGCCTCCATGTGTTTGTAGGCTTTTTTGTTTTCTTTGCATCATTTATTTCTAGTTTCATACCCTTGTGGTCTGAGAAGCTGGTTGGTATAATTGAAATCTTTTTGAATTTACTGAGGCTCTTATTGTGGCCTAGTATATGACCTATTCTTGAAAATGTTCCAAGTGCACTTACGAAGAATGTGTATCCTGCTGCTTTTGGGTGGAGGGTTCTGTAGATGTCTGTTGGGTCCCTCTGTTCTAATGTGTTGTTCAACACATTAATAGGAGCCTCTGTCTCCCTACTTATTTTCTGTCTGCTTGATCTGTCCTTTGGAGTGAGTGGAGTGTTGAAGTCTCCTAGAATGAATGCATTGCATTCTATTTCCCCTATGATTCTGCTAGTATTTGTTTCACATATGTAGGTGCTCCCGTATTGGGTGCATAGATATTTATAATGTTTATATCCTCTTGTTGGATTGACCCCTTTATCATTACATAATGTCCGTCTTTGTCTCTTGTGACTTTGTTTTATTTTGTCTGATACAAGTACTGCAACACCTGTTTTTTTGTCCCTATTAGTTGTATGAAATATCTTTTTCCACCCCTTCACTTTTAGTCTGTGTATGCCTTTGGGTTTGGAGTCTCTTGTAGGCAGTATATAGTTGGGTCTTGTTTTTCTATCCATTCAGTGACACTATGTCTTTTGATTGGTGCATTCAGACCATTTACATTTAGCGTGATTATCGATAGGTATGTACTTATTGCCGTTGCTGGCTTTAGATTCGTGGTTACCAAAGGTTCAAGGTTAACTTCCTTACTATCTAAGAGTCTAAGTTAACTCATTTAGTATGCTATTACAGACACAATCAAAGGTTCTTTTTTTTGCCTCCTTTTTTTCCTCCTCCATTCTTTATATATTAGGTATAATATTCTGTACTCTTTGTCTATCCCTTTTTATTAGCTCTGGTGACAGCTATTAAACCTTAGGAACACTTCCATCTATAGCAGTCCCTCCAAAATACACTGTAGAGATGGTTTGTGGGAGGCTTATCTGGAAATTGTTTGATCTCTCCATCAAATTTAAATGATAATCTTGCCAGATAAAGTATTCTTGGTTCGAGGCCCTTCTGCTTCATTGCATTAAACATATTGTGCCGCTCCCTTCTGGCCTGTAAGGTTTCTGCTGAGAAGTCTGATGATAGCCTGATGGGTTTTCCTTTGTATGTGATCTTATTTCTCTCTCTGGCTGCTTTTAATAGTCTGTCCTTATCCTTGATCTTTGCCATTTTAATTATTATATGTCTTGGTGTTTTCTTCCTTGGGTCCCTTGTGTTAGGAGATCGGTGCACCTCCATGGCCTGAGAGACTCCTTCCCCAGATTGGGGAAGTTTTCAGCAATTACTTCCTCAAAGATACCTTCTATCCTTTTTTCTCTCTTCTTCTTCTTCTGGTACCCCTATAATATGAATATTGTTCCGTTTGGATTGGTCACAGATTTCTCTCAGTATTCTTTCATTCCTAGAGATCCTTTTTCCTCTCTGTGCCTCAGCTTCTTTGTATTGCTCTTCCCTAGGTTCTATTTCATTTATCCTCTCCTCCACCAAATCTAATCTGCTTTTAATACCCTCCATTGTGCTCTTCGATGATTGGATCTCCATCCTAAATTCATTCCTGAGTTCTTGAATATTTTTCTGTACCTCCATGAGCATGTTTATGATTTTTATTTTGAAATCTCTTTCAGGAAGATTTATTAATTCAGTCTCACTCAGTCCTTTCTCTGGTGTTGAGATTTTGCTTTGAACCAGGTTCCTTTGATGTTTCATATCTGTATGTGGCGCCCTCTAGTGCCCAGAAGCTCTACTCTCTGGAGCTGCTCAGCCCCTGGAGCGATGTCAGGGTTTGCAGGGGAGTGGTGCTGGTGCCTAAGGGGAGGAAAGAGCTGTTTCCTGTTTCCCAGCTGTTATGCCTGTCTCCACCTCAGGAATCAGTCGGCCAAACACACAGGTGTAAGCCTCTATGCTTTGTGTTTGTAGCTGCCATAGGCGGGGCTTCCCTCTGGCTGGCCTGACACCAGGGCATGGGCTGCCAGTTTGCGAGCCAGGTGCAGGCTAGCCAGGAGGAAGACGCAACAGGCTGTGTATCACAGTGGGGGGCCTTGGAGCTGTGTAGCCATCCAGGGAGATGGAGTGCCTGAAGATCATTTAAGTTCCCAACTTGCTGGGCAGAGTGCACCCGGACAATTTTGTCTACCTGTCTTTTCTCCTGAGCAGTAAGCTCTGTGCAATCCTTGCCCCTTTAGCAGCCCTCTCGCTGTTAGGAAGTCTCTCAGACTGCCCTCCCAGCTCAGCTGGATATGAATTCCTGTTTTCCACAAGCAGCTGGAATCTCTGTCTCTCCAGGTATTCTGCCTGTGTTAGCTTTCCAACCCCACTAATCACCAGAGCACCATGCAATGTAGGTTTGTGCTCCCAGAGCATATCTCCAGGGCTAGGTGTTCAGCAGTCCCAGGCCTCCAGTCCCTCCCTGCTCCGTTTCTCTTCCTCCCACCAGTAAGCCTGGATCAGGGAAGGGCTTGGGTGCCGCCAGGTCACAGTTTTGGTATATTACCCTGTTCCGTGAGGTCCGCTCTTTCCTCCAGGTGTATGCAGTCCGGTGCAACCCTCTTTCCTGTTGCTATTTCAGGACTAGTTGTATTAATTATATTTTTGTATTATATGTGGTTTTAGGAGGAGGTCTCTGTCTCAACTCTCATGCCACCATCTTTAATTCCATCCCTGATCATAAGTTTTGTTTAGAATTATTTTGATGTCTGCATTTACATTGTTTCAATTTATTTGTTTCTCAAAACTAGGATCTTACAGTATCTACCACTTTGTAGCCTAGCTTTTCCATCTAACGCTGTGTGGTAGACTGCCCCCCTCACTGAACAGTCTGTTATGTGTGGTGGTGAATGGCCGCACTGTGGTCACCTTGGGCAGTGGGTCGCAGTGGCGTCAGGAGCAGAGGTGCTTGATGGTCAAGCCCCACCCCCTGCACACCCATAACAGCTGGTCAGGCCAGGCCAGGGAGGGTGACCCAGGGTACTGTCCCTCATGATGGGACAGATGTGAGCTGGCCTTGAGAGCACAGAGGACATGACCTTTCCAGAGGCTGCCCCTTCCTAAGCAGCCCTCCACAGCCTGGCTTTCCTGAAAGCCTGCTCTCAATCACAGTACAAGGTCCAGGCTGCTGGAGAATATGTCTCTGAGGGCCTTTCCTCTAGGAATGCCTGGGAAAGGGTGGAGGGTGAATTTGGACCCCTGGATGAGGGGTGGGATGCAGACTGAAGAGGAAAGAGGAGGAGGCATGTCCAGAAGTCACCCAGTGGGTCCAAGGCTGGAAAGAGGCCGAATCAAGTGTGTGGAAGTGGGGGAAGGGGTGCTAGGAAACATCTAGAGTGATTCCCTGCTGTCATGGACAGTTAGGAAAAGGTAGGAGAAAGAGGCCTGGGCACTGTCTTTGAATTCCAGGGTGTGGGAGACTGAGGCACCCAGGATGGGTTAGGATGAATAGGGGTGGTTTGGCGGTTTCAATCCCAGTCTCCCAGCCCCAGGCAGGGGGCAGTTTCCAGGAGCACCTAAGGCCCATCCTTCTAGCCTGACAGCTGAAGCCTATGACACCACCCTGGCCCTTCGAGTCACCCCTCCCCCAGCCTCCCCCAGCAAGGCCAGCCCTCCATCTGCACTCTGGACCCCATTCTCTGGCACCTTCTCAAAGTCTTCACTCTTCCAGGGTCTCTGTGGTCTCACCAGTAGCTTATTCCCACTAGCAGATATGCTACGATGTCTCCCATCCTCAACACATGTGAACCAGGCTCTATACCGCACCCCTGACCCCACCATCCTGTTCCCAGGAAAGTCTCTTGCACCCACTGTCTACACTCACCGTCTACACTCAGTGTCCCCCTCCTCAGCCCCTTTCATCCCTCTCTGGCCCGCCAGGCCCCACTGCTCCAGGGACCTGTCTTTACCAGGGGCATCCATGACCTCCACGTGTACAATCACACGCGGACTTCTCTCTCTCAGCATCTCCTCTGCCACCTCTCAGTAGCCCTTGACCAGCGGTCTACTCCTTCCTTCTAGAAACACTCTCCTGTCCTGGTTGTCCTGGAGCTCAGGGGCTGCCCCCTTGCTCTCCTCAGCAGGTTCCTCTTCACCTTCCCAGTCTCTCAATGTCGGGGCACCTGGGCTCAGCCTGCAGCCACATCTCTTCATCTACCCTCATTCCCCGTGGGTCCTCCCCCGACCCAGGCCTCCGGATTATTTGTATGCTTTCAACTTTCAAGGACTGACTACTTTGTGACTTGCCTTTTCCATCTGATGCCACATTGTCAACTTTCCCCACATCACTGGGTTGTCTTTTGTGCAGTTTTGAATGTCTGCAGCCCACCCCACCGAGCTGCCAAGTCCAAGTTCCTCCTGCCTTCCTGATGCCTGCACACAGAGGCTGGAGGAGCCTCTCAGACAGAAGCCACCCGAATGGACCTGAAACTCTTCAGTCCTCCCCAGTTCCCATACCTTCTTCTCTTCCAGGCTTCCACCATCTCACCGAGGGTCTCCATAACTCGCCCAGGTGTCCAAGCCCACCCCCTGCCACCTCCTGACATCCTCCCTCCCCTCACTCCCTTCTAATCCACAGTGCATCCCACCCACTCCACCTGCTCCCCAACCCTCTGCGCTCACTGCCCTCCCATCGTCCACATCACTGCTGCAGCTGCTTCTCCCTCTCCCTGCGTCCGCCCGCACCTGCTCCAACTCTTTCTCCCCACCCCAGCGGAGGGATGTGTCTAAAACACAAATCAGATCATGCCACTGCCCTGCTTAACTCTCCTCAGTGTCTTCCAGTTGCCCTTGGAATAAAAGCCAGACTCCTGGCTGGGGCCTGTGGCAGCCAGACCACCTCTGCCCCGCTCCAGCAGCCCTGGCTCTCCTCCCAGCTGCGGGACCTTTGTTTTGCTGCTCCCCTTCTGTGGTTGCTTCACACCGCTGGCTTCTTCCACCCTTTCATCTCCTCTCCACGGAGAGGTCTTCTCGGATTATGGGCACCCAAAGTCTCCTCCCACCCTCATGCTCTCAATCACACCCTGTTTGTTTCCTTCCTGCCACTTATCAGGGCTTTACCTCTCTCTTTACATTTGTTTGTTTCTTCTGCCTCTGGAATATAAGCTCCAAGAGCAGGGACCCCATCTCTCTTGTTTACTCCTTTGCCTGGCACATAGAAGCAACTTGCCAGGACTGAGGACAGCCCCAGGTCTGTTTCTGTGACTCCCCGGCAGCCCCAGAGGCCAGGCATCCGCCCCTGACCATGACATCACGACTCAGGCCCCAGGCCCCCATCGGACACGGAGGCCGCACCTTGTCCCTGCCGTGTCCCAGCAGGAGCTCTGGCTGGACTCTGCTCCATCCGGTTCCACGAGGTGCTGCTAGCTGGCACCCCATCCCTCGACGCCTTTCAGCCACAAGCAGGTGTCTCTCCCCAAATACCAGAGCCCGGCTCTGCCTCCCTTGCTGCCCTTCATGAAAGCAGAGCTCTCCTTCCCCAGAGTTCCTGACTAAGGCCTTGCTCTAGAGTTTCAAGAGACCCAGGCCCGCTTCCTGAACCAGGCTAGAGTAGCCTGGCCCCTTCAGCCTAAAACCTGGGTACCTGGGTCTAGGCTTATACCCCACTCCCAGAAGTCGCTCTCGATGCCCTGAGAGCAAGCAAGCGGTAGGGCCTTCCCAGGACACAGAAGAGCAGCGACCTCCTTGCCACACCTTTATGCAAAACCCCCCAGCGACTCCACTCACCACCAGCTGGTATAAACCCACATATCCTATTTCTTGCCACCACCACCTCTCCACACACACACACACACACACACACACACACACACACACACACACAGCTCATGCTCTGGCCGTACAGCTACTCATCATGCCATGTCACCCATGCACCCAGCCAGACTGCTGCCCGCCCCCCACCTGGCACTCCCTTCCCACGGCATCTCTTTGCCAGACTCCTATGTGATTTTAAGAATCGGCTGCACATTGCCTCCTCTGGGTGGTCTTCCCTGAGCAGCGTGTGACCCTTTGTGCCTGAGATTTCACAGTACATGTATTTTCCCAGAGGTCCTTCTCTCCTCTAGGCTGGGGCAAAAAAACCACGGGTCTTCAGGGATCCTAGTCCGATGGGGACATGCCCCTCAATGTGACAAGGGCAGTAATGGAAGGATGTACATACAAGGTGTCTGGGAGCCAAGGACCAGAGTCCCCACCGGTCCTGGGCAAGGAGAAGGCTTCCGGAGGAGGCAGAGCTCATGTGGAGACGTGAAGGCAGAGCAGGTGTTTCCCACGGACAAGGAAGGAATGGCGGCGTCCAAGGCAGACAGAATGGCAGGTAGCCGGCCACCAGGACATGACTCGGCCAGAAATCACGAGTCATTCTCTAAATTGAGTGTAAAGTACAAGGGGCAGGTATTCGGGGGAGATAAGGCCAGACTCACAGGCAGAAGCCACACGTGTATGAAGCTCCTATGCCATTAAATAGGAAATACGGTGCTATCTGCTCCACTTGGATAACCTCTCCACAGTGTCATGTGCCCCAGCCAGGACTACTTTGCCAAAGAATTGTTTGGCACCTGGAGCTTTCTTTGTGCAGAAGCATCAGTTATGGCCCCCAGATCCCTTGAGGGTGGGGGTGGCCCAGCCTCTCCATCCCTCCTAACACCCCTCTTCCCTGGAGTGGCTCCACCTGTCAGGGCACGGCAGAGCGCGAGCTGACAAGGACGCCAGGGGCTGTTCCTTGTTTCCCTGCCGGAATATGTCACATGGATCTGTGTAGCAGGTTGTGCCCCGGCCCCCGGCCCTGCACAAGAGTGTGTGCTCACACTGACGTGGGAGGAGGCCCTGGGAAGGATGGGGCCTGCACTGAGCTGGGTGGGGACTCCGCCTTGGCTGGGCATTGAGGCCAGGGCTCGAGGTAGGGTGTGGCTACAGCCTTGATGAAGCTGGGGCTGGGACTGGGGGAGGCAACCAAGGGACAGTCTGTCCTAGGCTGGAAGACACTGAAAGACAAAGGGGCCGAGACCCAGCGAACAGAACAGCCCGGGAGGGCAGGAGGTTTCCGTGAAGCCATGGCTAGGGGCTGGCCTGGCAGGCACCTGACCCCTGGGCCCCTAAAGCGGGCTGCCCCGTGGACTCCCACAGGTGGGGAAGGCCCCAGCAAGGACCCGATCTCTGGACTCCAGGCCACCAGGGCAATGTTGGCTGGGGTGGGGGCAGGGGACTAGGCCAAGGTCTCCTGGGACGGCCCCATGGAAGCCAAGGATTGGAGTGCAGGGTGTTGACTCCGCTCCACCACAGATCCTACCACCCCCGGGGCCTGGTCCTCTGCCCATGGCCACCACCACGCTCCTGCCTTGTTCCCTTGGTTTCTTTTACACCCCACCTCCCCTGTTAGCCTGGAGCTCTCAGAGGCAGGCAGACTGGCCTATCATGGGTGCCAAGGAAGGTTTTTAAGGAAAATGCAGCACGAGGACTGGGTAGCTTCGTGAATGGGGACAGAGGCAGGCCTCAGTTTCCCATCTCTGTGGAAGACAGCCAGGCATCCATCAGAGGTCTGAGGGCGTGGGGTGCGGTGGGAAGGGAAGATCAGAAATAGGGAATGAGAGGGCTTCTTGCTGGGTGGGAGGGAACAGTAGAAAGGACAGAACGAGGCAGGCTCTGCCAGCAAGAAACCTCAGCCCTCCGTGTGGCGCTCATGGTGGGCCCAGGACCCGTCCATCCTCACGAGATCCGTGTGCTGCCCCCAGGCCGCAGTCGGGCACACACATTCATGTACCCACACGTGCGGTGCATGTGAGGCACACGTGCCAGCCCCCAGCTGCCCCAAAGCCTGGGCCTCCCTCCCGCCTTCGGTTCCTTGCCCACAAAAGCCAGAACCTCCGGGGCCCTAGGTTCCTCTCCTTCTTATCCCACGCCCAGTGGCAGTGCTGACCTGGGGCCTCGGAGCAGGTGCCCAAAAGGCAGAGGGAAATGGGGACCACCTCACAATGCCAGAGGTAAGAAGAGGAAGGAGCTGGGAAGCAGGGCTCTCCGATTAAGCTTGGGCACCTGCTGGGGCTGGCACTGCCATGGGCCCAGGCTTCCTATTGGGTAGCTGTTGGCCTAGGAGGCCTCCCACCCACCAGAGTCCAAAGAGCACAGGTGTGGCTGCCTCCTGGCCTCATCACCATAGGGCCTGTCTCTGATCACAGGGCCCTCTGCCTGTGGCCACAGCAGAGAAGCCACTGTCCTGTGGGCACCAGCAACTGACCACCAGCCCCAACATCAGCCCCCTCAGGGAACCAGCCTCCAGACCTTACTGGAACCCAGGTAAGGTCCTGACCCTCAGGAAGATCCCAGAGCAGTGGCGGCAGCTCAGTGGCTTTGCAGGCCAGGGTCTCCAGTCCTCTCCCAGATGCAGCCAGAAACACCACCAGGAAGGGCTTGGGACTCAGCCCTGAGCTGGCCGGCTAGGAAGCAGGGCCGGCGAGCCAGGACTCCATAGTCATCTTTGGGCTGCTTCTCCCAGTGTCTGTGATGTAGACACCCCTTCCCTGCTCCAAGCCCCTAAATTTGGGGGATAAATGATGGAAACTCGATCTGCCACAGCCCCGCTCCCCTCCTCCCCAGGAACAAGGCAAGCCAATGCCAGCCACACCCCTTCCTGCTGTGGGGATCTTCAGAAGCAAATTCTTCCCTTGACTTGCCCCAGGGCCCCACAGGGACCTGGACAGAGCTCCCCCATTGCAGGGGAGGAGCAGGGAGCAGCTCTGACCAGGCAGAGCTTGTTTTCTCTCCCCTTCTTTATATCTAGACGCAGGAAGCCTTGCCTCCTGGGGACAGAGCTGGGGAAAGGCAAGCAGGCTTCTAACACCCCTTAGCCCTGAGGGGGAAAGCGGTCCTCCCAAACAAGGAAAACAGAGGTCCAGCACCTCCGCCACAATCCCTTGTTTACTAGCAACTCATTTTCCCAACACTGAGTCATATTATCAGATCCATTGTTATTTTTGTAACAGTCCCAGTAAACAGGGGTGTGGGCTGCTCTCTTACACTTTGCCCGGGATATTCCAGGGTTCCTGTATAATGCAGGCTCGTCACACGGATGCATGGTCACCCACAGAGCCGTCACCCATTCGTGATGCATACATACAACCTCATTCAAATAACACAGACCCTGGACCCGCACACTCAGCTATCTCCCGCCCACCCCTGGCTCCACCCCCACTCCCCTCCCTTCCCTCCTGCACGTATGCACCACATTTACCTCCATTCCGTTTCAACATGTTTGGCTTCTAGACACCCTCTGTGCCAGGAAGGCCCTGGGAAGACAGCGGTGGCAAGATAAGTTTGTCCTCAGGAGGTCACAGCCCAGTGCCAGGCATTTTCAAACAATTAAGGCACAGGGTTTGCAGGCAGGCAGGGCTGGGTTCATTCTCTAGAAATACTCACTTGTGACCTCAGGCCCGTGACCCTCTTTGAGCCTCAGCATCCCCATCCGGTAAATGGGATAATAACAGTACCCACTTGGAGAGGTTGTTTTGAGGATTAAATGAGTTGATAAAGGTAAAGTCCAAAGAACAGCGCTCAGAAGGCAGGCACAAGCAGCTATAAACAACAGCAGTGAAAATTAAATAATATGACGTCCACCAGGGGCTTAGCACCAGGCTCGCAGCAGTAGCCAGGGTGGCCGTCACTGTCAGAAAGGAACATATAAGGTTGGGTGTGGCATTAAGATGGCATTCTGGGCAGGGTAGAGTGTGGGGGTCAAAGAGGGCTTCTCTGAGGACGTGAGCCTTGAGTTGGAATTTAAATGGTTGGGTGAGGAGGGGCTCTGGGCAGAGGGTTCAGGATATGTAAAGTCAGAGACAGGAGACTTGGTAAGACATTCAGGGAAGTACGGCTCATTGACGACCCCCACAGAAACCCATCATAAACGCACGTACACACGTGTGTGCACAAACACACGTGCATACTTCCTGAGCTGGCCCCTAGCTTAAGAGCCAACACTGGCCTCTTCCAAATTTGCAGAATTGAAACAAACTTGGCCTAGAGGCTTGCTTTGCATTTCGCTGCTGAACCTAATGCCTTCCCTCCAGAAGCCAGGTACAGCCCACCCACCTGGCATCTTTCACACTGAGACCCGGGATGGGCGGGATATGGTCCCAGGTGCCTTTCCACATAGCTTTCCTGGGCCCATTGGAATGAGCTTTATTGACCAAACAGTGGGAGACCAGGGCTGCCTAGGGGCCTCCCAGGCCTAGGCAAGATGGAGGGCTCCTCAGGTCAGCGGAGGGCATGGCTGGAGAAGGCTCCAGAAAGTCCCCTGGGTCCAGGGGCTTTGGGCCTGGTCCTGCAGGCCCCAGGCCAGAGCGTGGCCCAAGCCTCAGGCCTGGATCAGAAACGAGCAGCATTAGCAGCTCTCCGGCCCTGGAATTCCTCCCTCAGCCTGAAGACTGCCTCTCGGGTTCAGTTTGGGCTCCAGGGAGTCATCTCAGCAGTGTCAACATGTCCCGGCCAAGCAGCAGAGCCATTTACAGTGAGTGCCCCCTCCTGCCCCCTCTCCCTTCCCTCCCTCAGCCTCTTGCCCTCCAGTCTCCCCCGCCCCGCACTGACAGCCCTCCCTGGCTGAATTTGTCTCCCCTCCTTCTTCTGCCCCCATCCCCTTGCTCTGCACCCCTGCAGTGCAACGGAAGGAGTACTCGCAGAGCATCTCCTTGGAGCCCGCTCCCCTGCAGTACAGGGTGGAGGTGAGTAACCCTGGCGCCCCAGTTTTCTGATTCAACCCAAGTTTTCACAGGTGCTCACAGCCGTGCCAAAAGCAGGCATCTCAGACAAGTGTCTGCCACGGAAGCCGACTGCCCGAGCCAGCCAGATCGGGGCGGGGAAGGCGTGGGGGGTGTGAGGGGCTGGTCTTTGGGTCTAGAAAGCCTAAATGAGCAACTGCTCCATCTGGGGGAGAAGGGGCCGCTGGGCACTGGCAAGGGAACTGGCCTAGAGGTTGAGCAGGTGGACGTCCTGTTCCAAGGCAGGAACAAGAAGCAGGGGGATAGGTCAGGAGGTACGGGCAACCACCCCACCCCACCCTGCCTGCCTCTGGACGCACACCCTGCTGCACGGTGCCCAGGGAACTGCTCTTTGCCCAGGATCTGGCACAGCTGGAGGAAGGAATGCGTGAGGTCAGCAGTCCCTGTGAGGATTTGAAAGAACCAGGGTTTGAGAGGGGAGATGTCTGGGTTTGAGCTCCCAGGGCAGATCTGAGCCGCTTGGAGGCTAGAACAGAGGCTCTGGACCAGCCTGGGAAGATAACGCTGGCATTGTGAATTCTAGCTGAAGGGCTGTCAGCAGCACGATGAAAACGCAGGCTTGAAGGGTGGGGTAGGAAGAGCATACACTTGGTCAGGCTGAAGCACTTGGGCTAGGCACTGCCCTGGGCAGCAGCAGCTCGAGGGCTCTCGTGGAGAAGAAGCAGGGAGGGGCGCTCTGACGATGGCCCAGAGGCTCCACAGGGCAGGTAGGGCTTCCCGAGCTAGCTGGGTTGGGGCCAGGGGCTCATGGCAGGGGTGGGGGCTGGGAACCGCTTCACTTTGGCCCAGCAGGCGGGAGCCGGAGAACTGGGGCTTTCTCCAGGGTGCTGGGCATTTGCTGCTGCTGCCAGGTGGCCCTGAACATCGGGCAGTGGGAACTCCGGGAGAGGAGCTGCGAGTGTGCAGAGAGCTGGGTGGTGGGGTCCAGGGAGAAAGGCAGATAGGCTTCCCTCAACAAAGCTCTGGAGGGGAGGCCGACGGGCAGGACTCTGGCTTGAGAAGGCAACATTTGGTTGGGAGAAAGCAGAGGTCTCCTCAAGGAGAGAGAAGAACAGCAAAAACCTGCCGGAATGATCAGACTAGATTGGATAAGCGCCTGAGTGGAGACCAAGGTCACTATGGGCCTCACTGGGCGAGGTCGGGAAGACGCTGGGGCTCCATCTTCTTCCCGAGAGTCTGGGAGGTGATGGACTAGCAGAGGCGCAAAAGGCATTCTGGGTCTGGGGAGCAACACGAGCAACAGCGTGGCGACAGGAACGCTAGGTCAGCGCAGGGAAGGACCAGGCTGGGATGGTGGGTTCCCACAGGGGGCAGAGAAGCCAAAGTCAGGATTGTTTATTTGTTGGGTGACTGGAGCCTACATCCACCAACATCCAGCATCCTTAGCTAGCCTAGACTGTTAAAATCCATTACCATCCTTCCTCCAGAGTCCTAAACCCCCTCACGCAACCCATCAGACTCCAAGCTGGGAGCCCATCCTCGCCCAGGTACCAGGGCCCCTCCCCGCATTGGCCCTCAGAGGCTGCTCTATGGGGACCGCCTGGGACCTCCCTCACAAGGCGGCCAGGGACGTGTCTTCCCCCTCTGCTGCCTTTTCTCCACTCCACCCCTGCCCACCACCACCTGTAATCCCGCTTTCCAAACCTTCTCCCAGTCCTGGGCCACTGCCTTTCTCCTCAGCATCTGATGACTTGTAAGCTGGGGACTCACGGAGTCCGGGAGCCCAAGGATGCCATGCAGAAGCTGCAGGAAATGGACACTCAGGGCCGGGTGTGGAGCCAGGACTTGCTCCTGCAGGTCAAAGATGGCTGGCTCCAGCTGCTGGACATCGAGTCAAAGGTCAGCCTGCCCACTCACTACACCCCATAGTAAGTTATAGCCAACTTAGGCTGTGGAAACACAAGCACTGGGCATGAACCCCACCTTTCCAAGCGCCAAACTGCAGCCACCCCTCTCCATACAGTACACACCCAGGCCTAGGAAGAGACCAGGGACAGAGGCACAGGGGTCAGGGGAGATGACGCCCCAGCCACAGGCTACTAGGAAGGCTGGGGTGACCCAGGTCATGAGCTCCCAGGAGCCCCCAGGGACCTCACATCACAGCTGACTTATCTGCCTGGCCCAGGAGGAGCTGGACTCTTACCGCCTGGACAATATCCAGGCCATGGAGGTAGCGCTCAACACCTGCTCCTACAACTCTGTCCTGTCCATCACCGTGCGGGAGTCAGGCCTGCCAGGCACCAGTACTCTGCTCTTCCAGTGCCAGGAAGTGGGGGTGAGTGGCCAGCAGCGGGGCTGGGAACTGAGCAGGCATGGGATCCAGCAACCATCACTACCCGCTCCCCCAACTCCAAAACACAGTCTGCCTCATTGTGGCTTCCTCCAGGCAGAGCGGCTGAGGACCAGCCTGCAGAAGGCCTTGGAAGAGGACCTACAGCAAAGGTAGGCAGCTTCTGCCACAGCCCTCAAGCTCAGGCCTAGGTGGGCCAGGCTGGGACCCCGCATGGGGAGTTGCCTGGGAGCCTATGGCCCAACCAACCTGGCTCTGGAGCTGGGGAGGTGCCAGACTGGACCAGAGAGCAGATGGGCAGGGGGAAGGGCTTGGAGTGGACCCAGCAAACACTGGAGACTGGCTCCAGGGACTGACGTGGAACCAAGAGGGCCCAGAGCACAGGCAGATGAGGCAAGGTGGAGTTAGGGGAGGGTCCAGATGGAGACCAGGGAGCAGGACGGGTGGGGGTCCTGGAGAGAGGTGGTGGTGTCCCTGGGTCCAGAGGCAAATGTGTGGGCAGAGCCTTTGTCCCAAGAACCTGTCAAAGCTGTGTCCCCACCATGTGCTCAGCAGACCCCAATTTGGAGCCCTTCACCCCGGCCAGGACAGATGGAGGGGGCCACCTCCGGAAAGGCCACTCCCTAAGGAGCAGGTACCCCCTCTGGAGCGCAGACCACCTCCCGAACAGCCCTACGGGGTGACTCCAGAGCACAGTAAGTTTGGGGCACACAGGCAAGTGAGAAGAGAAGGCTCAGATTAAAGATCAAAGAGGATCTGGGCCGTCGTCTCCTTACTTGCAGGTATACCGCCATCCCCCAGGCCCTTGTCACGCCACTCCAGCACCAGAGAACCGAGCGCCTTAGCTCTGCCTCCCCCAGGGCGGCCACCATCCCCTGAGGACCCAGAGCAGGAAGAGGTAACTGCAGGTTCTCTCAGGCTTGCTGAGGCCTCTGGGCCTGGCTGAAGGGAGGACACCACCCTCCTCCTCCCCCCAGGAGGCCAGGTCCTGGGATGGCCAAGGCAGGCCCTGGGCTGAGGAGGGACGGGGAGGCTTGGCCAGACCCTGGGCTGGTTCTGAGGCTCAGGCTTGTGGTGGGGAGGGGGCAGGGGCAGCCTTGGGAGTTCCAGGCGGGCCTAATTGCCCACTCAAGGCCACGATTGTTTGGAGTCCAGGAGGTACTGAACTATGTCCTAAGGGACATTGAGCGGTTTGTAGAGAAGCTGAAGGAGGCCCAAGCAAAGTCCGGTCGTAAGAAGAAGAAACTGGGAAAGAAAAAGTACAAGTATCAGCGGGGTGAGTGCTGGGGGCTCAGGGAGAGGAGTTGGGGGGCTCCTGGGATGATCTGTGGCCCACTGCCTTCCTCCCTCCCCCACAGGGGTGACACAGGCCCAGTACATCGACTGCTTCCAGAAGGTCAAGTTCAGCTTCAACCTCCTGGTGTGTTGCTCCCAGCAAGGTTCCCAGCCCTCCGCCCTCAGAAGCCCCTCCCTTTCCAGTCTCAAGACATCCCAAGCCCTTTTCCTTCTCTAGCTCGTCCCCTGAAACTCCCTGCCTGCTCTGGGGACTTTTGGAGAATACCAGGCTCCCAAACAAGGCCCCCAGAATAACTATGGGGCCCTGGAGTCCTGGTGAAGGTGGGGTGGGAGGAAGGGTGGTAACAGGCATCACCCTGTGTCCCCAGGGGAACCTGGCCAACAGGCTGCAGCAGACAACTGCCCCTGAGTTTGTGTACATCCTCTTCAAAACTCTGGACTTTGTGAGTTGGGGGAAGATACTGTGGTGAAGAGGGACAGACTGAAGTTAAGATGGAGCAGAGACCAGGTGGAGAGCAGGCGGGAGAGGGCGGCTGTGGGCGTGCCCCTTGCTCACCCAACTCCACCTCCTCCTTGACCCAAGACAAGGAGGGTACTGTGTACAGCACCCCTCAACAGACGAGGTGGGCTGGGGTTGGAGTCAAGGACACCACTGCTTGGGGGAGACGGGAAGGCGCAGCAGGCCTGAGGCAACATGACACGGCAGACATGGGAAGCCAGGGACTCCAGCACCCTCCCAACTCCTGTTTGGCCCTGTGGGAGCCCAGGGGCATCCTGACACCTTTCCTCCCTCCCCTAGATCCTGGCCCAGTGCCCTGAGCCTGGCCTAGCAGCCCAGGTGATCTCACCCCTCCTTACCCCCAAAGCCATCGACCTGCTGCAGTCCTGTCTTAGTCCACCTGACAGTAACCTCTGGAAGGGGCTGGGTGTGGCCTGGACCACCAGCCGGTGAGTGAAGACAAGGCCTGAACTGAATCATGGGCAAGGGGCATGGGGGCCACAGGGCAAGACATCGGAGGGGGCAGGGTCCACATCACAAACCAGAAATATCTCAAGACACACTGAGGGACTACATGAAATAAGTTCCCAACTTTTTATTAGACTAAGTACGAACGATTTTTTTTTTTAAGCCACTGCATACCCACCACAGAGGAAAGGCATTAGCTCAGAAAAAAAGAATAATTCTTCCCAAGAAAGGAGAGTTGGCAACCTTCAAGTGAAATATTTTCTCATTTTTGTGAAGGACAAAGGGAAAACTTTGTCTCAATCCGGTCAGAATCAAAGAATTACTGACGTAAGAAATGCTGCAAATGCAACATCAGTAAGACCTGGTAACCAGCTGGCCAAGGAGTTAAGGGAGAAAGAAAAGCTGGTAACCAGGAGAGGGGCAGCCGGACAGTAAGGCCAAACTGATGAAAGCTCAGGCAGTGGAGGTGAAACCCGGGTTGGATCTGCTGAGTGGGGGGGTTGGTGGAACATTCCACAGCCAGGAGGACCCCCCAGAAAGGGATCCTAACTAGCTATGTGGGACCCACCTAACTATGTGGAAGCAGCCTCTGTGGGTCTCAGAACGGCGAGCCCAGAGCCCCCTAGAGGTGAGCGGCCCGGGGGTGGGGGAATGGCGGTGGGGGTAGAGCCCACTATACCGAGCACATGGACTCCATCCCAGAAGACAAGAAGCGAGACTTCTACATGTAGGTGCAAAAGGGAAAGGGTTGAGGAGACAAAAGGAAATTCCAGAGAGTTAGAAGGAGAAACAAAAAATTAGAGGAGTGAAAATCTAGAGAGAAGAGGGTTTTAGAAAGACAGAGAAGTCATCCAGGAAACAGCCAGTGGTCCTACTGAGTGTTTCGCCTAATGAGCAGCTCTTTTCAAGTAGGCCACATCCTTAATGTAATTAATGTAAATAAAAAATTAATTTTTGTCCAATCCATCTAAAGACATGAACTGTGTAACTCAATGCAATTTATTTATTTTTATTGTGGTAGAACATACATAAGATAAAATTTATCATTTTAACTATTTTTAAGTGTATAACCCAATGGCATGAAGTGCATCAACAATATTGTGCCATCACAACTATCCATTCCAGAACTTTCTCATCATCCCAAATAGAACTCGTAGCCATTAAACAATTAATTAAACAAAACTCTGTGCCCATTCCTCCTTTTCCCCAGCCCCAGGTAACCACTATTCTACCTTCTGTCTGTGTTTATTATTTTAAACATAAAAGTATGTCCCATGTGCCCTAAGATGTTTTCTAGTTCCTTAAGATGACCAAAAGAAGTGTAAAAACCCTCAAAAGAGTTGAATTACAGGCAAATTACATTTCGGTGGCTTGATTTTAATAACGTTTAAATAACTCTAAGCACTGTGGCAACCCGGAAGGCTGTATGTAGAGGCGGCCCAAGGCCGCTGTGTCTGGCAAGTGGGAGACTGTCAGGGCTTGAGAAGAGTGAGTTCCAACAGGGTAATGGCAGAATCATGAACCGGCTTGCAAGGAATGATGAAAGGACCAGAGGTAAGAAGATGCAGGCAGAGCATACAGACACACTCTCCAAAAGTTTGCTAAGGAGAAGGGAGCAGAATGACAGCTTAAAAGAAGTAGTAGTAACAGGGACAAGGGAAGACTTGAGCACTTTTTTAGGGCAAAGAAAGGGAAACAATTCAAAAGATTCAGAGGAGGGAATAATTTCTTTGTTCCCATTGAATAAATATTTATGAGCTGCCTCCTCTGTGCCATCCACTGCACTCAAGATGCAGGAGTTCAATAAACTGAGAAACACATGATACCACATGCAATACAGTGTGAGAGGAGCGATGATCCAGGGTGTCGAGGAAACACTCTCTTCCGCCCCAGGGAGGCTGGCGGGGGGCTTCCTCACAGAGCTGAGTGAGCCCGCCTGGGGCAGGCAAGTAAGCACACTACCAGCAGAAAACGCCTGGAGGCCACCAACAGCGCCACCCTGTGGGGTCCTGTGCAACTGGGGAGGGGGAGGCCATGGGGCAAGGACCAGGCCCCACCCGACAGTCAACCAGAGCCGCTCTGCAGTGATCACAAGCTCCACACACCAGTGGGCTAGAAAGAAAGATCAGCTGTGGGGCAACTAAAAACAAGCTAGAAAAATACCATGTGAGACCCCAAGGAGGTCTTCTAGCCCTAACACTGTGTGGTTCCATCGCTTTCATTCAAACCCCCAGTCAGTGCAATACAGGACCCAACGTGTTCTTATGGAGCTGATACATCTGCATGACATGGACAGAGGTGAGGCTGGCCCACAGACGCGTGCACCTTGGGATTTGTTCACGCTTAACTGTTTGCTCCTTTGTGCACGTTCTGGGGCCTTTCATCTGTGAGCTTGGGCCACGCCCTCCGTTACAAAAGATCCCTGAGGCTATGCTCTGTCATCTCCTCCCTCTCCACATCCCACAGCCCGGCACAGAGTGGACTCAGCTTTGTTCTCTTCCCAGGGCTGACTGGACAGGCTCTGAGCCCCCGCCCTACCACCCCACATTCTCTAATGGTTGGCAACTTCCAGAATCTTCCAATCAGGTAAGGGTTGCTTGGCACAGACCCCTACTCAAAGCCCTGGTCTCTGGATAGTTTCTGCCCCTTCAGTCTGAACCACTGGGGTCACATGACAACTAAGAGGTAGGTGGGTTCCTGTGGGGACCCGTATCTGTGGGGCGGACAGGCAGGGAAGGGATATAAGGAGCTGTGTGTGAGTCAGCTCCCCACCGCCACACTGGCTGACTCTCACTCTGCTTGGTCCCTACAGGCATACTTAAAATACCAGGACTCCACTTCCCTTCGGTATGCCCTGGGCTTAATAGGGACTATATGGTTCTGGGGAGGGAGGGCTAGGGCTTATCCTGTGGATCTGTGGATTCTATGCTTCAGAGATGCTCTGGACTCTCCTTTAGCCAGAAAAATATGTGTACAAACATGTCTCTCCCCTACCTTGGGTGAAAAAGCAAATTTTTACCTCTCCAGACTCCAGTACCTTCTCTATATACTACTCACATATGCCTCCGGTTTCTCAGAGCTTAGGTATAAAGTGATCAGAGGAGAGCTCAGATATAGAAAAGTCCACTTCTGGAAGAGTCTTCAGAAATCCCCAACATTTCAGACCCCTCCTGCCTGCAGAAACCCCCATCCCAAACCTCCCCTAACACTGCCTGCCATTAAGCTCTGTGGAAACCCAAAAGTCACCACCAGACTCCAGGTGGGAGATATCTGGGGCTCTGGGGCTGGGACAGGGACTCAGTTTCTGAGGCTCTATTCTCCAGCCATTCCGACTCTGTCTCTGGGGGCAAAAGCCCTAGGTTAGGGAGCACCTCACACTTTACTCAAGAGGAGACACATCACCATGGCCCTCAGCCTGGGGACCCCAACCTCGTGCCCTCCAGCCCAAGACCTGTCAAGTCAGCCTTGAAAATGCAAGTCCTATATGAGTTTGAAGCCAGGAACACACAGGAACTGAGTGTGGCCCAGGGAGAGGTGCTAGAGGTGAGGTGTGGGCGTGAACCTAGAAAGGGAGGTGGTGGTTGGTGGGAGCTACAGGCAGCCTGGGGTGGGTAGGGGCTGCTGCAGTGGGTGGCCTGGAGAGGGAAAGGAAGGTGGGGAAGGGCCAGGAGAAGAGTCTTATGTGTGCTTGGGTGACTGAGGTAGTAACTCTTGGCAGGTTCTGGACCAGAGCAAGCGGTGGTGGCTGGTGAAGAAGGAGACGGGGCAGAGCGGTTACATTCCCAGCAACATCCTGGAGCCCCTAGAGTCGGGGGACCCTGGGAACCAGAGCTGGTCACCCCCTTGGGTACTACCCAGCCTAGACTGTCCAGAAGCTATAAGGCCTGAATCATTGGTGGGGGCAGGAAGGATTCAGTGACAAGTGGAGGGGATGGTTCTGGTTTGATTTCATCAGCATTATGACACACTTAACTATGTGCCAAGTTTATCAGGGGGCCAGAGCAGAGAATAAGCCTTGTCCCTGCCAGACAAGCAAACCATGGAGGAAGATAAATGATGTCATGGGAGCCCAGAGAAGGGACGCTGATCATGGGGGCTGTGGGTGGCTCTGAGATGACACAGCCTCTTACCCACAGTTCCCCCTGATTTTAGGCTCCAACGCTTCGACTTAGCTCAAGGCCGGAGGAGGTCAGGGCCTGGCTGCAGGCAGAGAACTTCTCCACTCTGTGAGTGCCTAGCCC